>CM031239.1:946988894-947147895 GCA_018340775.1 Taxus wallichiana var. yunnanensis | reverse complement strand
GCTCCTTTGAATAACACTGACCACCTCTTCCAAGGCTAGAGCTATCAAAACTAAGAACCCCAAACTCTATAAAGTGGCCTCTCCTCCCTCTGCCCGTGTTCTCAAGAGCAAAAAAGAAATGGAAGTTGTTCAAAATATTTTACATATTAGCAATGTTGGTCAGGATCATGCCTCACAGGATGAGAGGGATACTACTCTTCTTAGACTAGACTTATTGGAGAAGGAGGTTATGAATATTAAAGAGCTGTATCAATTAACCAAGCAGAAGGGGAAGAGAAAATTGAATGATGATGTGGATATTGAAATTGATCAAATTGAGGATATATATAGAAAGTTGAACTCGTTGGACAATAGATTGGGGAGGGCCAACGATAGACATGATCACAATATGGCCATTTTCAATGCCATTAGTGAGTTCCTGGAGCAACAGGTTAGAAGCATTTCAATGTTGAGTGGGATCCCTGAAGCCATTTGGGGGACTGAAAGGAAAGAAATCTAGTTATTTCAAAGCTAAATGTGAATGATCCAGCGCACATACCACTCACGGTGTTTTTCAATTCTTTACACTATAAAATCTAGGATTGATAGGGCCTCAAGAAATCTCCGCTTGGTTTGGTTGGTTCCATTTTCATTCTTTGCTCTGTTTGAGGTATGAATGTTGTTTTTTAGCCGCTTGGTTGCAGTTTTTTCCTTGTTTAGATATTTCCAAGTAGCTAATGGTTGGGTTACTATTGGAATTTGTTTATTATCCGTGATTCGATCTTCTTTTGATGTTTTTCTCATGTTTTATCCGAGTTTGTTGAGCCTTTCTTTTAACTGGGTATAGTCCCTCCAAAACTATTTACCATTAATAAAAAAACTAGATGCTCCTAGCTATCTTTATACTAAAGGGTTTTCAAAACTACTAAATGGTACTCACAGGGCATGAAAGTCACTCTGTTATGTTTTAAAAAAAAAATAGGAGCACCTATTGGTATTTTAATTATTTGACCCACTTAAACTTATCCATTTTCAATAAAATTTAGTATCTTAGAAACTAGACTCAAAATTCTACGATTCATGTTTATACAACATCTTCCAATTTTGAGTGTAACTATTTCAAAAAACTTGTACAAATTGATTTTTTTTTTTTTCAGAAAAATGCATCCACTTAAGACCCCCTTTTGGCCCCCCAACTTGGTGCACTTACCCATATATCTAGGTGACAATTTGAAAACCTTTCTAAACGTAATAGAGCTCTTTTTGGTTTTACCCTAAAAAAGACTTTGTCTCCTTGCTCAATTTTTTTTTAACTCTTTTTAGCTCAACATAACTTTTCTACCTATCAGCTGCTTCTTTCTACTGCTCACAAATGAGATTTACTTACTTTTCCATTTATTTCAACATTTCTGGGCCCACTACCTCTCTTTCCTTTGTGTTATCCCAACTAATAGGATTTCTACACTTTCTCCCATATAACACTTCAAATGGAGACATTTTTAGCAAAGAATGGTAAGTGTTATTATAGTAAAATTAAACAAATTGTAGATATTCTTCCCATTTATATTACTAATCCATACAATACATTCAAAACATATCCTCCAAACTTGGTTAACTTTTTCTATTTGACCATCTATTTCAGAATGGTATGTTAAACTAAAGTTTGGTTTTGTTCCCAATGCTAAGTTTATAGCTTTTCGAAACCGAGATGTCATCCTAGGATCCCTATTGGAAATGATCAGTTCAAAAATCCATGCAATCTAAATATTTCATGCACAAACCATTTTTCAAGTACATGGGAATCATCCTTTAGATTACTTGGTATGAAGTGAGATACTTTGGTCATTTTTTCAACCACTACTAAAATCATGTCATGCTTGTTCTTGGATAATGGTAGTCCTTGCACAAAATCCTTGCTGATTACCTTCCATTTATAATGTGGAATACTGTGAGGGTACAATAGACCAACATGATGCATGTTCTCTACCTAAACACGTTAACATTCAAGAAAATGTTAAACATAAATTATCATATCCTTCTTCATTCCTTTCCAAAAGTACCATTTTTTTACTTCAACCAATAGTTTCGTTACTCCAGGATGTCTGGAATATGGAGCATCATGAAAAACATTCATGAATTTCATTCTAAGGTCATTACCCAAAGGTACATAAACTCTATTTTCGTATCACAAGACTCATTTTTTTATCAAACTTAAAGCCTTTGTATCTCCTATCATTCAGATTTTCTATGATGCAGGGGCATCCCAAGGAGAGCATCACGAATGTAAACTTCTCATTTTTTCTTGACAAACTAGGCCTCATAGGGTATGTTCAAGACTTAAGGAGAGTTTTAGGTGAAGGTCTAAGGTTCAAAGATTCAAGTCCTAGTGTTTCCCTGCAAGTATATAATTCAAATTGTAAAGCATGTAAATGAGCCAAAAATGGACTTGTCAAGGGGGTTAATTGTTTAATCATGTTTTATAGGTTTTAGGGTGAGGTCTAAGTCACCAAAGGTTAAAAATAATATCCCATATTGTTGGATGGACTTAGGTGGCATGCGAAGAGTTACCAAAGGCATATGAGAAGACCAAGAATCACAAAAATGACACTTATGAAACAAGAAGTAGGTGCATGTAAGAAAATAATTCAAATATAGGAGAGAGAGGGAGTCAATTAGAGGTATTCCTCATGGAAGAGGATGTAGGAGAAAGGATGGAATAACAAGATTTTGTATGTATTACAATTTTGAGGTAATAAACTTAGATTTTGTGGATGACATGATTGTTTTTCTTGTGCAAGTGCAATGTTAAATTGATATTCTCCTTGTTTAGCACTAATATGAATTCATTTAACTCAATATATCTTAGAGTGAAAATGAAATTATTGAGTCTCTAGGATGGTAAGGCTCTAATACCCTATTTTTGACTAAGTTTGAAGAAACTAGTGATTGTGTGCATGACTGTGATGGCCTTTGAAAGGCATACGAGTGAGTTCAATAGTTTATTTATATAAAGAAAATTTGTGGAATGATCTTAAAATGGTTGAAATAGGTAAGCTCTCGATGCATGTAAATATTTATAAGTAAGGACTGACTGTGATTGTGTAATTGAGGACTGTGGTGTGATTATAGGGGCTCAAAGTCAACGATATAATAGGGAGTTTTTTATTTTTTCCAGTGCTAAAGAGATAAAAAAACCTAGATTTTAGAAGTTATATCCTTATAAGACGTTGCATTTAAATTTTTATGGAAAGGGGATTACTTGTAAGTCTATATGACTGTGCATCTATAGGTTAGGATAAGGAAAATAAAGGAATTAACGCATTTCTTGGTTTCTTGAATTCTTATTGGTAAAAGAAACACGTGAATACCATTAAGATAGATCACTAATAAAAATATTGAGTCATGAATCAAAGTTTTAAGAAATTTATGGCCAAATAAACCCTACCAGGTTTCTAGGAGGATATCTTAGGGATAGTGCTAGGGTTTGTATTTTTAAGCACCTAATCAACTCATTTTCCCTAAAATTCTTAATACATCATGCTAATGGAAAAAAGAATGGGATTTTGAAATAATATTGAAGAATAAGGGTTAGTATTTTATGTTTTCATGACATTCTGGTAGGGGTGATCAAACACAGTCAAAGGGCTAATCAAGAAGGGTATTTTACATAGGAAGTTGTGTTTGTATTTGGAGTACAACCTTGAAATTTTCCATGTATCTAGAACCCTGAAATGGGAGTCCAAAAAGGTGAATTTTGTGTCTTGAACTATTGTTTTTCATAAGTTATGGTTGAAAAGGAACTATCACAAGGCTAGTTAGGCCTTTGAAAGCTAAAAGAGTAAAAGTAAGATATAAAGAGAAGGGTTAAGGGTTAGGTCTCCAAACTTGGCACACACATCAAGGATGGTGAAGGGAACCTAATGAAAGTTAAAATTTGTTGTGGGTACTTAAAGATCACTCTAAGCATGAATGTGCCAGGACACATTGTCTTAAGGGGTATGGAGACAATTTTAACAAGATGAGTAACTGTGATGTTTTGACCTTTTTTGAATAAAGTTAATGATTTTTATAATATTTGTTGAGATGTTGAAATAGGGGAGAAGACTCAAAAGCATGGTGAGTACTATATAAGATAAAATTTCTTATTATTGTAAGTACTAGTGAAGTGAGGGTGATGAAAAAGTAAGGTGGTGGTAAGTGTAAATGAAGTTTCTTGAGATGGAAACTATTTAAGGAGTCATTTGACATTGAATGAATTTTTTGAGATAGAGTATGGTGACAAGAAGGCCATTTTAGTGATATTGTGTTAGCTTTTGCAAGTTTTAGCCTTTTTAGGCTTGGTTAAGGATCCTCAATCACAGAGAATTGATGAATTTGTGAATTAAAACCTCTTGCTTTGTTGAATGACAATGCATGCTTGTATTTTCTATACATCATTCTGCTAATGAAAGTTTCACATGTTGATAATACAAATCAGTTTTCAATTGTTTCTTAACTTCTTCTTTAAAATATGTTATGAGGGTTATAATTGCATTAACATGCTTCCTATGACTCAACGTCGCCGATTACATGGTTTTACTTTCCTTTGATGTAACTAATGTTAAAGTCCTATTAAGACATAAAATCCAACCACCCATGTTGTCTTGCATTCAAATTGGGTTGCATAAATATGTATTCCAATCCCAAATGGTCTGGTTTTAGTTAAAATAGTTTTCGTAATAAATAATGCCTCAAACTTTGTAAGGCATGAACTATGGAAACAAGTTCTAAGTTAGGGGAGAATAGTTATGCTCATGCATCTTCATTTTTCTACTCTCATAAGCAATTACATGATCATTTTGCAGAAGTATTCTACCCAAACTTTCACCTGAGGCATTAGTTAGCATAGTGAAGCTTCTCTTGGGATTCATAACCTTAAAAACATGTGTTGTTGTAAGTTTATTGTTTCAATAGATTAAATGTATTTTCACACTTGTCAGTCCACAAAAACTTTTTGTATTTTTTCTGCAAAGAAGTTATTGGTCTACCCTCTCTTGAGAAATCTTGTATGGTTTTATTTGTAATAACTAACCAGTCCCATGAAGATTCTTACTTCATGTACATTATTTGGTGTTGGTCACTCAGTAAAGGCTTTGATTTTCGATGGGTTGACTGAGATATCATCTTTTTGTATGATGTGCCCAAGGTACTGTACTTCATTATGATAAAAAGAATATTTCAAAATATTACCATAAAGTTTCCTTTTTTAAAGCACATATAACAATATTATCAAGTTTTCATTATGATTTTATATTTTCTTAGAATAAGATTATAAAATGCAATAGGTGCATTAGTGAGTCCAAAAGGTAAAACAATGAACTCATAATGCCCATATCTTGTGCTAAACGTTGTCTTATGAATGTATTCATATTTTATCCTTAGTTGATGATAACTTGATCATAAATAAATATTTGAATAAATAGATGCATCTCTCATCTGATCAAAAAGGTCATCAATCCTTGGAAAATGATATATATTCTTTATTGTTTCCTTGTTAAGCATGCGATAATCGATGCATAGTCTTAACGTTCCATCTTTTGTTCTTAATGAAAAATGAATGATGCTCCCTAAGGACACACACTTGAAAACCTTGATTTGCTCTTTGCATCTTTTAATTTAGCACCATCTTTGTACTTCAACTCTTCTCTTGCAAGAGCTCTTTTCACACATGCCCCTGCACCATCATGCTCTCCTTTTCCATGTCCAGCCTCAGTGAAACTCCAAATATGTTGCACACCCATCTTGACATGCATCCTTCTCATCCAATAAAACATTCGTGCATTCTTAAACTAAGACGTGTAATTATCTGACCATATATAATGTTGTTTGAAGCGGATGTCCCTATCAGACAAGTTTCCATAAAATAACTTAGAAACACCCTTGCACAAATTCAGTAGAATGAGTACGATCATCATTGATATAAAAGTGGTACTCTCTTAAAATTTTTGATCATTCACTATCTATCAAGGGAGAATTTATAAATGCTATATGCACAAAAATGGCAACTTGTCTTGAGTTGTAATATTGCGATTGAACCTCCATTTGTGGTTGCGATGTGTAATTCTGATACAAAATCGACCACTTTGAAACAATAGTACCAATAGGAAATGTGTCTTGCATATCTTGAATTGTTCATCCAACCATCGAGCTCTGTGTGTATGCCTAATATACTCATAAACAATTTCATCCTTAAATTTTCTCATAAATTGAAAAATAGGCATATGTTCTGTAACTAGCTCACACCATTTAGACTCCTTTCCATCTTTCAACTGGTATGGTACTGATTTATATTTATCAAACTCAACTAAATTATGTCCTATTACACTTCAATTTTCTCATGGATATAACTTTCCAATTTAGGTAATCCACCACATGTACCACAACTTCCATCTAAACAATCCTGACTATAAAAAATTGTCCAACTTCTTTTCACAAAATATCAGTAGGAATGAAATCCTCGAAGATATTGGTGGAACTTAAACACCACATTCGATAACATAGTTTTAGAATGAAAAATAGAAGCGAATATGTAAAAATTTAGCATAATGCATCGCAAATTCAACATGTTGCCTACAACAACAAGTGGTGCGAGCATGGTTGATTTTCACATAGAATGGTTTCAACATTTCAAAAAAATGTTGACTAATTTTAATTTACAGATGCTTTTGTTAAAATTACGAAAAAATTGAGTTTGAGTCATATCTAAGAAATGCTTTGGATGTGGTTCACGATTAGTAGAACCAACTCTCCGTTTTTTATAACATCTTTGTATTAGGTGAAACTCTAGTGTTATCATGCCAAAATTTAATAACAACTTCTCTTATAGCATCGAATTATTTTGTCCTTACGCGGTGCTCTAGCGAAAAATGCCCAAAAATCGACATTATTGAGTGATTGAAGGATATTACGTCTTTCAATTGCTTTCATTAGAGTTTTTGATTAACTTGCAACATTTGACTTGTTTGCATAATCAAACGTTGTTTTTTATTGATTCACTTACAACACTAGTAGAAGTACATGACACACACAATATTACTATCCCTAGTCGTCTCTTGACACCAATAGTGTGATATGCATCATGAAGGTTTTCAATAATTGTAGAGGTTTGACCACGTATATTAGATGTTGTCAATCCTAAGGTGTTTAATGTAGGTCTCATTTTAATCAATTTCATCAAACTAACCAACAACTGACATCTTTGGGAATCATTTAAAATTTCAAAATGATTATCCCAAATTTTAGTGGCTTTTCTTCTGATTTTCGTTCGAAAGTTTGTCAGACATTGGTTTCAAAATGTTTTCATCAATTTCAATAAAATAATTAGGTTTCTTATGTAAAATCCTAGGAGGTGTTTTTGTCAAATTTTGCTTGTCTACAGTTTCAACCTGAATTTCCTTATTCACATTTTCATTGTCTCCTTCAATTTCAACATTTTCTACATCATGAGTATTTAATTCTTCTTCAACATTGAATGGTAAAAACATCTTCATCATGAATATTTAATTCAACTTCAACATTGACAATAGAAACATTACATGGTTCCTCATTGCTTACAATAGTAGGGGTTGAAGATGAACCTCTTCTTGATTCACGAAGTTTCCACATTCACTCAAAATTCAAATTTTGAAATGTTTGGCCTCTAATTCGTTTGGTGTTTTTTTACTTAATGACTTCCTTTTTTTGACTTCATTTCTTGTCTCCCATGATGTTTTGCTTCCGGTGATAAGAAAAACGTGTAGAAAATGAATAGAATTTCATAGTAATTCGTATAATAAGGTCAAATAGTAAAAATCACATGGTAATTCGAACATTGGGATGTGTGTAAATATGATTTATGAACTACGATCGTGCTTTATAAACCACGCTCATGGTTTATAAAGAGTGCTTGGATCTTGTTTATAAACCTGCGCTTCGTCACGGTTTTAAAACCGCCGATGATTGCATCAAATCTGACCCTAAGGCTCGGAAAATCTTTGTTTTTCCCCAACCGGAAGCTATGGAAGGTCATTATGAAGTGTAAAGGTTAAAAACTTCAAATTTGCTCTTCCAAAGACTTGAACCATCTTTGAAAAACTGAAAACATTTCACAAAAATGGTGCCATCGCGTAGGGTAGACTCTTAGCTTTGTAGAAATATTGATTTTAAAGTGAATAGATTAAGATAAATATCATTTTATAATTTTTACTAACAATAGGTCTTTAAGACATTTTTTCCGTGAATGTTCATTCTACATTTAAGATTACAAATTTTGTTTCGCTTATCAAAATGTGATAAAACTTATACCATCCCAAGCATGGAAATTCTATACATGATAAAAAAAAAAATATTTGATTTAGATATTTTTGATATAGTTATGGTGGGAAAATGGAAAGCTCCATTTTCTAAATATTTTGAGACCACTTTCACGGAAAAAATCATAAAAAAAATATTGCTGAAAAATACAAAATAAAATCCATCCCAAGATAGACAACTATATCTAACATTTCACCAAATGAAAAAAAAAAAAAATAACAAGATTTTGTCATCCAAATGCGGACAAAACTTATAATCTTATAGGTTTTTTCAAAAAAAAAAAAAAAGTCATATAATTTTAAGTGTTTAATATAGCATTGTCTTGAAATTTTACAAGGGTGGTAGATATACATTAGTACTATGTTGGGGTCAACTTTTCATTGCAAAGGTTGTGGCCATTTTGGCACATTTTTGGGCCCATGGATTCCTTCATCTAGTGGCCTAAAATTGGCTCACGAACATTTTTTTCACTTTTGACTAGGTCTTAGAACTTTAATAACTTTTGTTGTGCTTGTTAGAATAAGTCAAAATTTTGTGTGAGCCTTAATTTATGAAGGCATATTTGGCACACAAAATTTGGGGCCCATCCAGAGTGTTTTTCTAGTAGGTAATTTTTGGCATTTTAGGGTTTTTGGCAGGTTTTTTGGCATTTTAGGGTTTTTAGAGTAGACGTGAAATAAAAGGAGGATTGTAATGATGTAAAATATTAGTGTGGATTCCAGAATGAGAAGAAATATATTTTGAAACTCTTGGTTTTTATTTGCAAAGTTTTTATGTGTGTTTTGGAGGTATTTCAACCTCTTGCAGTTGGATTCACATCAATTGGTATCAGAGCCGGATTTTGATCTTGCGAAATAGTTAAGGTAACATATTACATTTTTTTGTGTAATTTTTTTCCTCTATTTTATATAATCATGGCTAGATGGGGAGGAGGTTATGCCCAGATGAATAGGCATATGCAGGAGCTACAAGAGACAAGTTGTTGAGCTCACAGAGAAGTTACCCACCTTAGAAGGAGACATGCAAATGGGGATGCAGACCCAGATAGTGATATTGAAGAAGTACCTCCATTAATGAATGAAGGAGGAGATGAAGAATAAAATGAGAGAGATGAAGAAACCTTGAATGAGAGACCATTTGAGGAGAGATTGATCCAGGATTTAGAGGGAAAGAATGATGACATCAAGATTAATGTTCTTGATTATGGTGGAGGGTTATGACCAGAGGAGTTGATTGATTGGTTGAATCACATGGAAAAATTATTTGAGTGGAAAACCCTTTTCAGAGGAGAAGAAGGTTAAGTTTTCATGCACTAAGTTGGTCGGACATGCATTGATCTAGTGGGATCACCTACAAAATGAAAGACAAAGGAATGGAAAGGAAAGATCCAAAACTAGAATAAAATGGTAAAGAAGATGAAAGAAAAGTTTCTTCCTATAGATTATGCTCAGACACTCTTTCAAAGGTTCCAAAACCTAAGACAAAGGATCTCAACATTGAGGAGTATACCAATGAATTTTACAAGTTGTCAATCGGGTGGAATAGGGAGAGTCTGAAGAATAGAAGGCTACACGGTATATAAATGGGTTGAGTTACACCATACAAGATGAGTTGAGTATGCTCTAGATCCATAGCTTGGATGATTTATCAACTCACATTAAAGGAAAAGAAAAGAACAAGAGGAATAATTTTAGAAGAGGTGTGAAGAGAGGCCATCATCATCTCCAATGAGAGGCAGGGGTAGATTTGAATCTACAAAAGGTGAATCCTCTAATGCAGAAGGGCATGAAGATTCTGTCAAAGTCCATGGTAACTACCAAAGAGGTAGGGGTTTTCGAGAGGGAAGAGGTTATAATGGAGGATGGGGCTGGAATAGCCCCCAAAGGAAATATACATGTTACAGATGTGGTGAAGAGGGGCACAAAGCTTTTGAGTGTCTGCACTATCCTACACAAGATAGATGGAAGGAGAAACAACCACGAGTAAATATGGTTGAAGCTGAAGAGGAAGAAGAAATGGAGGTTTTTGTAGACTTGGGTGAAACCCTCATGATAAGGAGGATGATGATTTCCCAAGGAAGGAGAAAGAACAGGATGTTGTTGGTGTTGATTCATGGTTGCGAACAAATATATTTTGAACAAGATGCACCTCTGGAGGAAAGGTATGTAAAATTATTATTGATGGTGGTAGTTGTGAAAATATGGTTTCAACTTTGTGATGGTTGATAAACTCAATCTAAATGTGAGAAGCACCCATATCCCTATCATATATCATGGTTCAAGAAAGGGAATGAGGTAACCATAGATAAAATATGCCTTATAAAGTTTTTGATTGGGAATACCTACAAGGATGAGGTGTGGTGTGATGTTATCCCAATGGATGCATGCCATATATTACTAGGGAGGCCTTGGAATATGATAGAAAGGTTACACATGATGGAGGAAAAATACATATACTTTTTGGAAGGATGGTGTAAAGGTGGTCTTGTTACCCTTCAAGGAAGAAGAGAAGAGTGAGGGCTTATTGGCTACAAAAGAGTTTATTACAAAAATGGAAGAAGTTGGTTGGTGTTATGCATTGATGTCAAAGAAGGTGGAAATAGAGGACTTTAATATACCTTGTTGTTGTGGAAAAGGTACTAAAAAAATACAAAGATGTCATACCAGATGAGCTACTAGATGGGTTACCTCCAAAGAGATATTCAACACCATATTGATTTGATCCCAGGATCGAGCCCTTCCAAACCAGGAAGCCTATCGGATGAGTCCACACAAAGTGAAGAGTTGAACAGACAAGTGACAGATCTAATACAAAAGGGTTAGTGAGAGAAAGCATGAGTCCATGTGCAACTCCAACACTATTGACTCCCAAAAAAATATGGAGACTGGAGAATGTGTGTAGACAACAGGGCCATAAATAAGATCACAATTAAGTATCGGTTCCCAATTCCAAGATTGGATGATATGATGGATGTGCTAGCGGGAGCCCGATATTTTAGCAAGATTGACCTTCGGAGTGGGTACTACCAGATCCGAATCCGTGAAGGGGATGAATGGAAAATGAATTTCAAAAAAAAAAGGATTGTACGAGTGGATGGTGATGCCATTTGGGCTATCTAATGCACCCAGTACATTCATGAGGCTTGATGAACAGAGTACTTTAAGAATACAATGGTAAGTTTTTGTTGTCTATTTTGATGATATTTTATATTCAGTAAGACAATGGAAGAACACTTGTTACATATGAAATTGGTGTTAGACTTGTTACGTAAAGAGAGTCTATATGCAAACTTAAAGAAGTGTAGATTTCTTCATAAGAGTCTTGTTTTTTTGGGGTTTTCATATCAGAGGATGGAGTGAGGATGGATGAGGAAAAATAAAGGCAATTTTGGAATGGCCTATTCCAAGGAATGTGACAGAGGTTCATAGTTTTCATGGATTGGAAACTTTTTATAGGAAGTTCATCAGAATTTTAGTAGCATTGTTGCACCCATAACAAAGTGTACAAAAGGGAGGGAGTTTGTATGGACCAAGGAAACAACATATAGTTTTGAATTGTTGAAGAAGAAAGTGTCGAAGCCTTTTTTTTGGTATTGCCATATTTTAGCAAGGTCTTTGAGGTTGATTGTGATGCCTCACATGTCGGGATTGGAGCTGTATTGAGTCAAGAAGGATGACTTGTGGCATTCTTCAGTGAAAATATAAATGAAGTCAGGAGGAAATATTCTACTTATGATGTGGAATTTTATGCTATTGTTCAGGCATTAAGGCACTAGAGACATTACTTGGTAGCTAAAAGAATTTGTACTCTTCACTGACCATGAAGCCTTGAGGTATGTAAACACACAAAAGAAACTAAATAGTAGGCATGCAAAATGGGTTTCATTTTTGCAAGAATATACTTTTGTCTTAAAGCATAAGTCGGGTAAGAAGAATCAAGTTGTTGATGCCTTGAGTAGGCATGTAGCACTTTTTTGACAATGGAAAATGAAGTAGTAGGGTTTGAGGCAGTTAAGGAATTGTATGAAGGTGATCCAGATTTTGGTGATGTTGTGAGACAACTTAAGGACCCTACTAATAGTAGTGGTTCTTCTGATTATTTGATGCAAGGATGGTTATTTGTTTAGGGGGAAACAATTGTGCATCCCTGTTGGTTCAATGAGAGAAAATATTATAAGAGAATTGCATAGTGGGGGTTGGTTGGACACTTTGGTATAAGTAAGAAATTTCTCTTGTTGTAGAAAAGTATTATTGGCCAAAGGTAAAGAGGGACATAAGTAGGATTGTAGCAAGATGTAGAGTGTGCCAAATGGCTAAGGGCCATGCACAAAATATTGGGTTGTATATGCCATTACCTGTCCCTACATGGGCCATGGGTTGATTTGAGTATGGATTTCATGTTAGGACTTCCTAACACACAATGAGGGAATGATTCTATCTTTTTGTGGTTGATAGATTCTCTAAGATGGCACATTTCATTTCTTGTAAAACAACTAATGATGCTTCTAGAGTTGCAGATTTGTTTTTTTTCAAAAGTGGTTAGATTGCATGGAGTTCCAAGAATGATCACTTCAGATCGGACACAAAGTTTTTGAGTCACTTTTGGAAGACTCTGTGGAGGAAAATGGGGACACAACTATAGTTTAGTAGTGCATATCACCCCCAGAATGATGGGAAAATGGAAAGTAGTGAACAAAATCTTGGGAAATCTCCTACGTTGCATAGTTGGAGAAAAGCCAAAACAATGGGACTTAGCTTTACCACAAGTTGAGTTTTCCTATAATAGCTCGGTAAATAGGTCAACAAGGAGGTCTCCTTTCCAGATTTTATATGGTAGGAATCCCAAGGGGTCCTAGATCTGATTGTGCTACTGGTGAAGATAAAACTAGTGATGATGCAAAAGCATTTGCAGAACACATTCTACAATTACGTGGATGAAGTGAGGGAAAAGATGAAAGTGAGTAATGCACAATATAAAGTAGTTACAGATGCCAAGTAGGAGAGTAAGTGTATTTGAAAGAAAGAGATATGGTGATGGTTCATCTTAGAAAGGAGAGGTTTCCAAAAGGGACATATAATAAACTCAAGTATAAGAAGATTGGGTCATGTAGGATTAAAAGAAAATGAGTGATAATGCCTACAAGGTGGAGCTACTGAAAACTTTTTATCTCACCAATTTTTAATGTTTCTGACTTATATAAGTTTCTAGGTCATGATGAAAATGTTGGAGGAGGAAGAAATAAACTGGGAGCAGCATATGTCGAAGAAAAAAAAAGGAAAGGGTAATGCGTGTCTTGGACCAAAAGACAGTCACTACTAGACATGGGAGCTACAGAAATATTTGGTATAGGGAAGGTTTGCAACAAGAAGAAAATACTTGGATTCTTGAGTGGGAGTTGAAGAAGATTGACAATGTGAAAAATTAGATGAATTCCATCAACTGAATTCACGTAGGAGCTGAATTCTTTTCAACCAGGGGAGAATGATGTGGGAGCATAACTTGTGGAGACCATAACTTTTGATCCGACCATTGGATCATCTTGAAATTTTATAGGGTGGTAGATATACATTAGTACTATGTTGGGATCAATTTTTTTGGCAAGGTTTTGGCCATTTTGGCACATTTTTTGGGCCCGGATTCCTTCATCTAGTGGCCTAAAATTGGCTCCAACATTTTTTTTTACTTTTGACTAGGTCTTAGAACTTTAATAACTTTTGTTGTGCTTGTTAGAATAAGTCAAAATTTTGTGTGAGCCTTAATTTATGAAGGCATATTTGGCACAAAATTTTTGGGCCCATCCGAGTTGTTTTGCTAGTAGGTAATTTTTGGCATTTTAGGGTTTTTAGAGGGTTTTTGATTTTAGGGTTTTAAGTAAAAATAAAAGGATTGTAATGATGTAAAAGATTAGTGTGGATAAGGATAACCCCTTATTTTCATAATTAATGATATACAATTCATCATGATAGCACATTAGGAAATATGCCCATTCATCATGAAGATAATACACTCACGTTTAATAAATAAATACAACAATCCTTATCAAATTTTAAACAAATAATACATGACCTGATCATGCAAAAAAATCTAATCAATCACTTCATGAATGTCACTCCTTCCTGCAAACTGTAGGAGAGAGAAAATGTATATATTGGCTAGTTCAAATATTTGACATGAGTTAAATAACTCGTATTTTGTTGTATTTAAATGAAATAATAGAATAAGTTAAGGTTAACTTAATTGATAACTAATGAAATTATTCATTCATTAATTAAGTATATATCATTTCTCAAATGAAATAACACTTCGTAATAAAAGGTATGTTTACAAACAAATATTTAATACAATACCGATAAACATAACTTTTGAAAGTTTAAGTATCATACTATGAAAATGATCAAGAATAGAATTTGTATCAACATCCTTCAATTCTGTTTAAATATTTATCAAATAATACTATCAATAAAGAAATATTCATAAATGTATATTTGTTGTTTTCAAATAATTGTATAAAAATTAACTCATTATCCATTCCCATAATTGAATAACAAATGAATCATTAGTCATAATAGTCAATAAAACACTAGTGTATGCATTTCAATTTATTACTCTATAATTTATATTTCTGTAATAAATACAGAGTTAAGAAATAATGTCCAAATTATATAATAAAATCCATATAATACCAAATACCTTACTAACTTTCATTCATTCAGCAATAAGCCAAACAATCATGCTTCTGAAAGAAACAATCATTACTCGAACATAAAAGTTTAGTGATGAATTTAATATCAAATACTTTGTTAAACTAACAATATATTTTCTATGGTGGTTATCTTTACCAACCAATAGTAGAGAGAGAAAGAGAGAGAGAGAGAGTGTTCATCATTCCATGATTTAAATAACTTGGAAACAACATTAACATCAAAGTTATAAATGAACTCTAGTGCTCACATACAAGAAAGCTCATTAACCACTAAATAAGATGAGCTAAATGAAACAATCTATCTCAAAAAATCCCTATTGGACCGGGATTATTCTTCCATTTTAACTGGTTTAAAGAAAATATCAACACAAAATAACTTGGAGTTCTCGTTATATACCCTAGTTTGAGTTCATTCAAGGAAAGAATGAGGAAGAGACAATGAGTTTCATACATTCATGCTCCTGAGATCTTAATCATGGATTTTTAATAGTAAAACTTAAAAATATTATGAAAACCAAATAATTCCCTCTTCCTCAAATTTCTACACCAAACAAGAAACCAAATATTTAAATTCTCTGCTTAATAAGAGTTTCAACAATAAAAGAGGATTGTAAATACCCAACCTCACATTACTTCAAATCAACATAATAACAACAAGCTCTAGATGAGCTACACTCACAAGGAGTTGTATTGTAGTTCAATATTTAACCGAACGAACTTGAATATTAAACCGACTTCGTGAAAAATCATAGTGACCATATATTTTATTAAGACATGGCATAATCGCCATTAACTTTTTAAATTTAAAAAAATAATCAACAAACCTAGAAGGCCAAAATTGAATGTAAAAGCAAATCTTACATCTACGACAAAACCCGTTTTATTTCCAAATTATTCTTCTTTTTTTTCATTTCAAATTTTCATCATAAAATAAAGAATGCAGTTCAATTTTCAAACAATAATAGAAACCCAAACATAGTCCCGCATTTCAAAATAAAAATAACAAGAACAAGAGAGAAAACGAATGCATGGTTTGTGTTTTATTTCTTTTGCAATTTTTCTTGTTAAATCAACAACTTGTATGCCCAAAAAACCTCCAAAAAAATTTCCAAACAAAAATTTAAATACAACATATGCCATTAAAAATAGATTCATCATTGCATGCGTATGATAAACAACAACTTCCTAAATCATCTTTCAAAAACCTCATGCAGAGCTCAAACCATAACAAATTGTAATGCCTAAAATGCGAATGAAGAGAGAAGTTGCATGTTTTGGCTTCCTCAACAAGCTACTGGCTCCCAAGGAATCGTGCAAATTAATTGCCATTAAGGTCTTCCAGTGCCACATAGTGGCTTATTAAACCCAAAACCCCCTTTTTTCATGTAATATGGTCTATGAACATTCAAAACTTTAAACAATATCAATTACCTTATATTCCCCATGGTTTGTGACCATCTTCCAACAATAAACATTAAAAAGTTAACCTTGCAAAGTAGTCAATGACATTTTATTGAAACATTCAATATTAACAATGCTAAGGAAGGGGTCGATGACCATAGTTAAGACATCAACATTGTCCAAACTTCAAACATTAGTTTCCAAGTGGTCCAAGACCAAGTTTCATAACATCGAAATTTAATTGCTATGTGGTCTAAGAACAATTCCGTTTAAAATCAACGTTAAAAATTTTCAATGCAACATGGTTTGAGAACAATCATTCAAAACATGAAATGGTGGAGTTCATTCAACTATTCATACGCCTTTACCGTAACATTTTAAGTTACCTTAAACATTGCAAATAACCTTAACCATCGCAAAACATACTTAAATAATACAAACAACGGTGGAGTTCACACAAATCAACATCATGCTATGATGCAAGCCAAAAGGAGGTCATCACTAACAATAACTTCAAACATAATAGTTATATATATATATATATATATATATATATATATATATATATATATATATATATATATATATATATATATATATATAAAGTCATTATTTGTCAATCACTGTGATGAGAAAATACGTTAAATTTATATGCTTGATAAAGAATTAAATGTTTCGTATTTTCTCTCGCTCTTTTTTTTAAATGTTTTGAATTTACAATGAGAAAATATTGAATTTTTGTGTCCGAAATGCACTAATGCACTTATGTATTTATAGAGTTCTTGAATTCAAATGAAGACCCTATTAGAGTGCAATTCAATACACAATGAGCATGAATATTGAAAAGAAAGGATCAAAAACTTTGGGGGACCTAAACATGTGCCATTGATAGCCCATAGAAGGAAAAGTCCCATAATTATACGAGTTATGGTTTTGGTGAAAACCCGTAATAATAGGAAAACAAAGGGAAGAGTTAAAATAAAAGAGAAGAGAAAAGAACAAGGAAACATATTTTAATGCAACCAAAAATAGGGAAATACATCAATAAGAACCTAATATAGACCAATAATCGACAAATACATAAATATATGAAGACAATACAATTATACAACTAATTATTAAATCTTATACCAATAATAGGTATCTACACACTTACTACACTTTTGTATCTTATTTATGAATTCCAAATTTATATATTAAATAGATCCTTACCATATAATTTATTAAAGTACTTTAATTAGAAAATTATCATCAAATCACATTTAAAAACAAACCAAAAAAACAACACATACAAATCTATTTACTTCATTCATATATATATATATATATATATATATATCTCACTTTCTCCGATCAAAAACTACAGAATTAATAAAGTGAGCGTTATGATGTTGGACATTCTTTTTTAAGTCCATGACAAAAGCCTCATCAAATGTGTTTTTTCAAGCTTTCTTCTTATTTCCCCTCCTTTTCTTCCTCTTTCGGTTGGATAGGAGCAAATGCGGGGTGGTGGAGTGGCGGGAATGATTGAGGATGGTTGATTGGTTTGTTAATATAATATAATATAAAGTTATATAAGGAAAATAATAAAAGAGAACACGTTACTCATAAATTTATATTTGAGCTGAATGTATAGATTTGAAATGTTGAGTTTTTTTGTTTCTTTTTATATAGATTTTTTTAATAATTAAAAAAATTGTGTAATAAATATGTCATTAAAAAATTATAATTAACTTATGTTTATTAATACTATTTTTTTTACAAGATAAAAAAAGGTCCACAACAAAAAACATTGAAACCACATTTATGCAAATTAAGGTTGCTTTACATGTTTTCCAATCTTGTCTCATTCATATCTCTCCCAAACTAAAAGGTACAAGAATGCTCATTAACAAGAATATGATACTAGAGGATCTACGATTACATGATACTAAGACATATTTAGTTGAAGGTACAAAAACAACAAAAATATGATCTCAATATGGAAAATTAACCCTCGATTAAAATGAGTGGGTGCATAAATATGATCTCTCACTCTGATGATGAAATTCATCCTTCTAATATGGAATGCATTTAATTAGTCTCTAGTTGAAACAAAAGTTATCAAGGTCCACCCATAGAGGATTTGGTGGTATAACATGTTATTTCAAAACACGTACGATTAATTTTTTTGACCTTAATCACTAATTTATATTTTTCGAAATAAAGGATTAATAAATATTAGTATTTTTATTATTGTTAATTTAGTATTATTATATTTTACATTTTCTTAATTATTTTTAATATAGATAATAATATTAATATACTCAAATATAAAGGTAAAATAATTTTTCTTGAAGATTTTAATGACAAAATAAATTGTAAGCAAGTTATTATTCTCAAATGTGGTGTGACTTTATACCATTTTGAATTGATTAAAATCTAAATATAACTTATGAATTTGCTAGATCTTTTAAAACCATACTCAACAACTTTTCACAATAACTAATGAAGCAAAGTAGTACCCATGAGCTCGTCATATGCCATAGTTTAAAGTGTTGGCCCAACAATTAATTACTTGCATCTATGAAAATGGTACTAAGATCTTATAGACTTTGTCGTTTCCTCATTTTAATTGATTTTAAAATATCTTTGCATTAATATTGAGCGTAAACATGGCTCTGCTATCAAGTCCAAATATTAAAATCCAACATAACTATATTAAAAACAAACATACAATTAGAAACAAAAAATTTCACAACTTCAATTACATTCAAACATAAAGACCTTAAACATTTCCTAAGATACATGTTCAAAATATTTTCCGTGGCCTTTCCAAATGCACCCACCTATGTACTTATTTCATCTCCACTTTATTTAATTATATTAACAATAACTCACATAACAAATATTTCACTCTTAACCGATGCAAAACTTATATGTGAATATATTGATTGTTATTTAAAAAAAAAACAAAAATGGAATACTCAAAATTACAAGAAAGAATTGATTAAAAAGTGAATATTTATATGAAATACTTTAAAAAAGAGTGAATTTAAATCTCAACAAGTGATATGCAAAACTTTAATATCTTTGCAAATATAACCCAAAGCAATTTTGAAACCAATTTTACCTAAGAAACTTATCAAATTGTTATAAACAATTAATTTTTAAATCTCAAACACCTACATTTTGCTCCTATCAATTCGAAGGATTCATGTAATGATATAACTCTCACGTGATAAATTGAGACTTTTCTCAATTGTTAACATCAAATATGGGAGAAAGAAACTTGCAAGGGTATAGACATATACATCGAAGGCTATCAAAATGATTTATTACTTGATTGGAAGCTTTTAGTTTTGCTTAACATATGAGACTTTTTCTATCACTACATTATAAAAGGATTCCCTAAATAATGCTCGAAAAGATACATTATACCCCTCTACAAAAACTTGGGATAAAAAGTCTTTCTGAAACAAACATTCAAAGTATTCTTAAAATTTAAAAATAATAAAGAAGACTTTTCTTCTTGCTTTGTTAATTTTATAAACTCTTTTGACATCCTCCGTATGCAAATATCTTAATATATATGAAATCTTTAGCCATTCCCTCTACTCTAAATGTAGAATCGCAGTAGATAAGTTGTACAATATGAGCAAGCCATTTTCTAACTATAAACTAGTCACAATTGGTAAGAAGAAATTAATTGTAATGTTGAAGTAAGACACAATTGTAATTTCCCCAAATTCTGAAGATGGGTGCATAAATACTATTTTAAAAAACCACTTACATAATTCTACTCTTGCTTTCACTAACAACAATGACCTTTTAAAGCAACTCTATGACCTAGAAAAACAAATAGGTGTCCTTAAATGATTTTATAATAGGTTTGATTTAATGGTACAAACATAGATAAAACCATAATCACGATTTTAAAATATATAATATATTGTATCCTACAATTTTCAATACAACAATCATTCTCTTGAGAATTGGTTCAATCTTATAATTTCTTAGGTATTAATATGAATCATAAACTAATATAGACCTTAGTATTGAATTTGTTTTCGAATATGGAAGGCCGATTATAGTTTGTCTGACCAATGTTCTTGGGATTAAAATCAATACTATTCTCTAGCATCTTCACATCTATGATCATTGTTAGGAATAAATTGAAATTTTCTAAATATACTAACAACATGTGATTTGAAAACATTTACTAAAAATATAAATCTAAATAACATATGAAGATGTAAAATAAGATATAGAAACATGTTTATCCTGGAAAGCCATTTCAAGTAAAAATACTTGTTGTTGCACAATATTTTTTTCTATTATATTAACTTTAAACCCAAAGTACAAATAATACAAGATATCTTCAAGACATTTTAATATAGTATTCCACGCATGAAAAAATACAACTATAATAAAATACTTAAATATTCATACTTATCAAGTATTTCATGTGTGTGTCTATGTATCCATCTCTCGATTACCATAATAATGGTGAAAATCATTACTTTTTTGTTTTATGGCTAAGAATTTGCACACTTTGTAAAGTAGTTACATGCTTTAAAACATCTAATGAATATATAATATAATAATATAAAGATTCTCTATAACCAATGTATATTAATAAATGCACAGATATTCTTTCACCAACCATGTTAGAATATTTTTCAAAATGTTACTTTACACCTCTAGTCTTCCTTCCTAGTGAGAAAAATGTTGCCAATGCTTCATTATCACACATAAATGTTGCAAAAAATTAAATGTGCACCATAATATAACTCCCATTATACACATATTCATGTGCATAGTCTTGTACATAACATGAAAAGCAACATTGTACAAGTTCCATGCAATGCCCATGTGCCGATATCCCTATGCATATATACCTTTGTGTAAGCCCTCCATGTGCAAGCTTATCTAACATCATCCATTACACAATATAACTTATGAATAACTATGCAAAATTTAGAAATTCCCAACATTATTTCACTTGTTAAAAATTTTCATAAAAGGAGAAAAAACCCATTATTCAAAAGTTGTGAGGATCCGAGCACATGTTTCTCCCACACCAAGAGAAATTCTTAGTAGACACTACCTTAATGAATGAATTTACAACATTTGAATATCTCAACCTTATCTATATGTATCTTGTTTTCCTCCACCATTTCCATTATAAAATTATATTGCACATCAATACACTTAATGCGAGATCAATACTTAGGTCCCTTCACAAAAAAAACACATTCTGAGAGTCAAAGTTTATCCTCACTTTTTTTGTATGAATATAATAGAGTGGAGCATAATCTCTAAAGTCAAAATTATTCCGCTCTTTGCTTCATTATTTTATGTATACTCATTTTCAATGGTAGATATTGCAACACTTATACTTGACATTTACTCATCCAACTTACAACTCCACCGAAAAATGTAAACATTGTTACCCAATGAGTTCACCTATCCAAATACCTACCAAATCCAAATTTCACAAAACCATGTACACTCACTTATTTTCTTTCAATAAGAATTCCTTGATAGAGAACTTAAGGTCTTGGGCTATTGGTGAGTTACAAGTAGTTTGTAATCATTAACCCAAGTTCCATTCCCATTGAGTTCATTGGATGCTTTCATAAGTGGCCATGGGGACACCTTCGAGGTAGGGTCGAGCTTCTCCATATAGACCAAACAGAACATATTGGGGTGCTCCCAATGTGGATTTCTCGGAAAACATTAAGGACCCAAGCCAAATACCATGTCCCAGGCTTAGAGAAAGTTCTCCTCCACCACTCCAGTTAATAGCTCTGGTATAATAAAAGCCTTTACCATCCAAAGTTTGAACTCAAGGTCTTGGGCTATTAGTGAGTTACTAGTAGTTTGTAATCATTAACCCAAGTTCCATTCCCATTGAGTTCATTGGATGCTTTAAATAAGTGGCCATGGGGACACCTTGAGGTAGGGGTTGAACTTCTCCATATGGACCAAGTGGAACATAGCGGGGTATTTGAAATGTGGATTGTTTAGCATAACTTAAGGACCCAAGCCCACCCCTATGTCCAACTTAGAGAAATTTATCCTCCACCTCTCTAGTTCATAGCTCTGGTATAATAAAAGAGTTTACCATCCAAATTTGTAGGATTGGTCAAGGATGGCAAACTCCGGAAAAATCGTGAAGAAGAAAGGATTCATGAATGCTAGCAGAGAGGAGAGAAGGATGGGGGAGCCCACAAGATACATGGGCAGCAATAGAGGAGGGTATTGATCTCCCTTTGACAACCTTTGCTGACTAATGGGCATGGGAAAAAGTCATGCCTTTACCCTAAATATGACAAGGAGAGATTCAATATGATGACTAGGTTTGTTTTCGGAGGAGATGCACAGGGATGTGGGAGATTCAAGCCAGGGGTATCTTTCAAAGCTTCCCTTGGTAAAAATGATGGTAATATGGAAGGAAATCAGGGATATTTGGTGGAGTTAGTTGAAAAATCCCATCGCTAGTAGTCGATCACATGTAGGTGGAGGAATATTATCAAAACCTATCTTGGTATGCCATAATAGGCCACTTTAACGGGTAATGGACTTCCTCTACATATTTATACTAGTGGATTTTTCAAAATTGGATAGAGAAGTGTGAAATCTTCCTTTGTTCCAGAGGTTTTTTTGTGGTTCATTTTAGGGAAGCGGAGGATTATCGAGAGTTCCTATCGGAAGGACCATGGTTCTGGGGCAACGTTGGTCTATTTTTGACTCCTGGTTTCCTTGAATTTGATTTAAACACTCTTTCAATATCCAAAACACCGGTTTGGTTGAGAGTACCCAATCTTTCTCTGCACCTTTGGTATGCACTAGAAGATATCAAAAATGTATTGGGAAGGTTTATTAAAGAATTCCTGGATAGATCTCATGTGGGCCTATGTTCCTTCACTCGTATGTGTGTGGAAGTTGATTTGAGTAAAGGGCTACCAGATCGAATTAATTTGAAATTTGAAATTTTTAACATTCACAATATTTGGATTACGAAAATATGACATTCCATTGTAGAATCTGCAGAAACCCTAGTGATTTACAAGCATCACGTCCTTTGAAAAATTAATCGAGTTAAGAAGAGTGACTCAGCCTTGACCAGAGGTTGGGGATCTTTGGATCCAGATTTGGTGGATGTTGTAACTTTCAAGGAGAATCCTTGTAATTCCAATACCAAGAATAAGGAAGAGGAAAGCACGGAAAAGGAAATGATCGATACAATTCGGGATTATCGGGGGATTATTGTGGTTAGCGGAATGAAAAGGGAGCTTTACTGTCACCAAAATGGATTCGATTAGGAATCACTGTCGGATAATTAGATAGCATCGGTGAATCCATGTGATCTTCCACTCATAATTTTAAGCGAGTGAATGGTAAGTGGAAAGAGGTAAAGAATAGGAAATATAAGAAAGGTCACATGGGTAATATTGAAAACTATTTCCCGTCGCGGGAGGAAATAGCCTATTTTTGGTTGTTGGTTTAAGCTCTAATTTCGTAGGGAGTGCTTTTCAATAATCGGGGTGTAGGCCCTACGAGTTTAGTAATTTTAGGGGTTTTAGGCCTCTCTTTATAAAGGAACGGGTCCCTTCAACCCACTTTATCAATGAAAAAGACTCCCTTGATAGAAAATAACATGATAATAATTTATATGCAAAAATACATGAAGATCATCTTCACACGATCTAATGCTCCTTCCCCATATTGGGCATATATCTACTAATTACTCATGTTGCATGTAAAATGTTAGGTATTTTGTAAGTCAATGAATACATCAATATTTATAGTGCACTTATAAATGGAACATCAACCATGTCCTCCATCTCTTCTTGTGTCTTTGGATTTTGCATAAGAAAACGTTTCAAAAAAATTGGAAAATTTATGGTCACAAATTCATTGTCATGCATCTTAAAATTTTCCAAGATTTTTTATAAATTATCAAAGCTTCCTATTTGTATGATCTTACTTAATTTACATGCCCAAAGTGAAATATGTAGAATCAAGAAATTTCATGTCAAATAGAATAGACAACGATACTTAAAATGCTTGATTATTTCCATGAAATTTCCAATCAATAACATGTCATCCACATTATGATGATTGCTTCCATTATTTTTTGAATTACACACAAGCATATGCTTTACTACACACAAGAACAATATTTAACAAATAACTATAAACATTTCAATGGTTCCACATCATTGGTGATTGTTTCAATCTATACAAGGAGTTCTTCAGGTAGTAGATGAAGTCCTCTTTCCCCTTTTCCATGAAATTCTTATGTTGTGTCATGTAGATTTCTTCTTCAAGTTCCTTGTGTAGTAACATAGTTTTAACATCCATATGATCTATCTCCAAATCATATGTAGTGGAAATAAATTAAAAAATCTAATTGAAATCTATTTTTAAATAAGAGATAACATACCTCAAATAATTGAATTCTCTCCACCTGATATAATCCTTTAATAGTTAGGAGACCCTTATACTTCTCTAACTTATCTTATGCATTGCACTTCTTTTTGAAAACTCACCTCCAATCCATTTGTTTTTCCGGGAATAATTGTAGAAAATCCCATTTCTCATTCTTATTTACTGAAAAAAATTGTTAGTTTATCAATCAATCAAGTTTTGAGTTGATTGACTTTTTCTACTAGTAGTCTTTCCTATGAATTTTTCTATTAATAGTATTTTTAAAAATTTATGTGCAAGTAACTACTCTCAAACCCTATCCTTAGCCTCTTATTTCCCCCTTAAAAGACCATAGAGATAGTGTGAGTGGTAATCATTATGAAAGATAGGTTCATTTTAATATTCTACGAGGAGGGACATTGGTCCTCTCTCACATTTTAGCTTATTATTACAATAGTCATTCTCTCTTGATCATATCTTTATTTATATTACTTTTATGTTTCATTTATGTATGTACATACAATTATGCCTGATAGTCTTGAGGTTATTATGAAAATCTTGGAGCCTCGCTAGAATTTATAATATGGTATTAGATCTTTCCCAATCTTCACTTTACTACTTGGATGATTTTTAATCTTTGAAAATAATCTCCTATTCATTTTTGTGAGTTTTCTATGAAGGTTACATCGAAGGGACTTAGTTGGTTCACCACTTTTAGATCTTCAAAGATGGTTTTTAGGTATTCTAGTACATCCAAAATTCTCACAAATATTAGTTTTGAATTTTGTTTCTTCTTCAATTTTTTTTATAGAAAAAATAATTAATATGTTTTTAAAGGAAAAAAATCTATTCCCTCTACATAAATCATGAAGAATCAACATAATGCTTTTGATCCCAATTATGCTAAAAATATAAGCATGCAAATTATGAATAGTACTTTGTCTATAGATTTAGAGTTTCAAAAAAATTATTGCAGGTTTTGGAAACTTTTTTACATTTTGGATAGTTTTTGTAGATGACCCCTTAGGGTTTTACTCCATCTCTAGCACACTTGACTCCGACAGGGCATATCTTGGTCATATAGTGATAAATTAAATTGATTTTCTTTCCAAGTGTCTATTTTTTCAAGAGATTCACATTAGTGTATGTATAGTTTACATATTGTATCTAATGTACATGTTATTCATAGTTTGTCTGGATATGCCACCTTCATAGTTCATGATTAAATTTATGATAACTTTCACATGTATGCAAGTGTTTCTTAAGGATATGTTTTTTCAAAAGTTGCATATTTTTATGAGAGGAATTCATTGGTGTAGTTATAATTCTTATTTTACATCATATGTATAAATTTTCCATTATATTTTATTTTTGCACTTAGTAAGTCTTTGCTAATCATTATGTGACAACTCACCTATAAATGGGTAACCATTATGACATTTACTCACACTAAAATTGAGGATAATTTAATATTGAGTACATTAATGGATGATTATGCCACTATGTGCTTCTTGAAACAATGCTTTCGACACTCAGAACCATGAGTAGTGGATTAAATTCATTCGTGTCTAATGTCTTGAATTTTGAGATATATTGTTTAATTATTAATTGTTTCTCATCATCTACATTTTCATATAGTTATTTACATGGGGGATATTTCCACATAATTTCAATTAATTTTATGACTAAATTCTAAATTTTTAAAGAAATCCTTGTTTTCAACACCATTTTTATTTTACTTGGCGATTCTGACAACAACTTGATACTGTTGTATTCGATAAGATGAGATGACCTTCATAATGCTTGGAATTATTTGACACATAGTCAATGGGACTTGAGATATGACCCATTGTGATATACTTGGACATCATATTGAATTTTTTGAAGAAAATTCTCATTTTGTGAGGAAGTTATAACAACACCTTCAACACAATCAAGTTATTACTAGGATTTGTACTCCCTTTTGGATTTAATCTTGTGATCATTTTTATGGCTTTGATTATTATGTAGTCGTATTTGGTGTTTTCTTGACTAGGAAGATGTTCTTTATAGAATATGTCTAAGCATGGCTCTCTCGGTGCTAAGATATTCTTGCACTACCCTTGAAATATCGATGCCATCACACACACACACACACACACACACACACAGCCCATAAATATAATATAATATAATTTTGAAACAATATAATAATTTTTATTATTAAAAACAAATTTGATTGGATAGAAATATAGAGACTAATTAAGAAGAATTAAACTTATATTAGCTTTCATATAATTATTAATAAATGTTAATACTTATTGTAATAAGGTCATATATTTTAATACATAATTATAATATATTAATTGGTAAGTATTGTAAAACTTGTAGTATTGAGTAATTATTGCAATGCTAATAAATAAAGATAACATATAATTAATAGATAAATTAAAATAAAATAAAATTGGGATTAAAAGTAGTGTATGATTATTATAATTAAATAAATACATGCTAAGACAATATTTTATAATTTATTGCAACACTAATAAATAACATTAATGTATCATTAAATATATATGACCGCATTAAATTAATAAGTAATTAAAAATATTTAAAATTAATTTTGAAAATAGTGTATGATTATAGTATTTATATAAATGTAATTGAAAGGAATATTCCTCAATAAGATTTAAAGGAATATTCCAAAAAATTAAGTCCCAAAATGTATAGTTATTCACAAAATATGTCATGTCAAGCCATGTAATTAGTTAAACGTAAATTATTTGACTTATGAATGTTATAATACCCTAATTTGATAAATACTAATTGAATTGGGTGTATAATATAATATCCCACTAATAATAACATTTTAAAAATATATTAAATACCTTAAAACATTAAATTTAAAATAAAAAGAGAAAATATTTACTAATTCATGCCTTATTAAATTGCTTATAATTTAATAAAATATATTAAATTTAAAATTATATAAACAATATAACATCATAATAAAATAATTAGAAAACTATATTGAATCTACACATATTACTTATTGATTGTGAACAATGAGTTTACTATATTAACAAGAGTAGTGATGGTGCAAAGTATCGCACACAAAAAATGCAATGCATTGGCTAGTAGTATGTTGGAAAAGGTGAACCGATTGGGATGGACACATATTTCTCATGTTTGGGGAAATAATGTTAACATGTCATGAGTAAATCCGTGTCTTCAAAAAAATCTACAATGATAATTCCATAAGATGACAACTTGTTCGACCATTTTGTTAAACACTTTCTGTGCATACATTAAACTTTTGCACTTGCCATACATGTGTATTTTTGAAAATGGAAATGGTGGTTGTTGTTGTTGCTAATGCACATGAAAATATGAAGGGTTTATATGTATATACGACAGAGATAATGAATTATATCTTGGGGTAGGTTGATTGTAACTTCTCCCCAAGTAAGAATGGGTTGTGAAAAGAGGATTCCTTGTGGCATATGGCCGCCACCCATGAGTTCTTGAGTATAATTCTTAAGTAGCTGGTTTCTTATTTGGGTACAGTTCTCAAGAAGTTTATGGATTGGATTTCATATGGCCATATGATTTCCGTTCAATCGTTCTTTCACGGTAATTATGAAGAAGGCATTCTCTCAAGGAAGATATTTGGGTGCGAGAAATTGTTTGTTGAAGGGGCCTTGTTATTTAATTTTGGACCACCATTTGAGTTATTCTTCGAACGGGAATTTCAAGCATGCTCTATATTTTCTTGAGCCTTTATGTAAGTTTCGCTGCAAACAACTTGGAGGGATTCGAACCAGGGACATCACCAACATCATCATTATTAATGTTTTTTGGAATTATAGAGGAATAATTACATATTACAATTTAACATATTCTCTACTAGCCTTAATATTATTTATCCCAACGTAAGGAATGGACCACTAAGTGCACAAGTTTTACACCACCTCCATTCAACTAAATCTTAGGTTTCGTACCACCTCTGTACAACTGGTGTACACTTCATATTGCCTTCGTATGTGCAAAAACTCAGGGATGTTGGTTGGACTACTCTAGCAACACCTTTGTATAGTTGTCACACACTCAGGGACATTGGTAAGACTACTCCTACAACACTAAGAGAAATCAGTCGGGCTATTCCTCGTGCATCGGACTTGCTAATGGGGGGTTGAACCTTGGACCTCCTCTTAGTAAATTCCCGGTCTTTACCAATCAACCATGACCCCATTGGCATCATCATTATTATGATTTTATTGTCAGGTTTTGAGTTTTAAGGTCATCGATTTAAGTCTCTGTGCATTTAAATTATGGTTCAAAAATCCTGGCGAATGCGTGGCGACCAAATCTTCAGGGTTTTCGATGCAAACATGGTGCCCCAACATAGGCCTAATGCTTATCAAAATAGGGATAGGAAATATGGGCTCTAATTTGTCAACATGAATGAACAACCCCAGTTACAATTTGTTGCTCATAACGAGATATTTGTGATCCTCATCCATAGAAAAATAAGTGGCATGCTATGAGTTAGAGTGTTGCGCCAAAATTAGTAGGAACTTGACAAGGTCACAACTTGAGCTCCGAGCATTCGTTTGAGTCTATTTTTTTAAACCACATGTTTCAATGAGATGAACGCACTAGTCAATACACTCTACTGGATTGGAGCAATTTTCGGCACATTTTCGGGCCCTAAATACACCATCTTGAGGCCAAAAGTTAGGATTTAAGTTGTCATTCGTTTTTTCCTATTTTTGGGCATTATTTAATTTTAGCCTATTAGTTGCATTATGAGTTAGAAAGTTGGCAATTCCTCTAATTTAGGAATGTAGAAGATGCATGGAAATTTATGTTCCCATATGAATAAGCATTCAAACTTACTAAGAATAGCGAGGTTTTAGTAAATTTGTTAAAAATCGTAATTTCCGCCAACTAGAGTAGATTTAGTCAAATTTAGTTAGAGTTTTATTGGAAACTCGAATTGGGAGTTGTTTTCCTATTTAGGAATCATTGTAATTAATTATTCAATAATGAAGAAGGGGATATATTTTTTTGGAGTTCATATTATTTTACGGTATATCGAGTTTGTTTAGATTTTTGTAAATAAGTGGCATGCTTATGAGTTAGAGGCCTTTAAGTAGAAACCTAATTCGGCCACAACTCGTTTCTTAAGAGCTGATAAAATACTTTTACCCATAATAAAAAAATTGTAATAACTACCTACTCTCATGTTTGTTTTCATGTGCTTTATGACAACTTCAGCAAAACCCATGGTGTCGAGGCTCAATATTTCTAAAAAATAAAATAATTTATTTTAACAAATACAACTACAACTCACAATTTTTTATTTCGAAGAAAAAACCTTAGTAAAATGATAGTACTAATGCGAGCTGGAAATGGTACAATTGTAAAGAATGTTAGAAAAGATAATGCTTAATATTGCGAATAACTTGGATGGAATCTCTACTCCAACTTTGGAAATAAAGTGTAAATAAATTATAATCAATGTTATGACATCATGCTTTTCTCAAAAGTGCTTGAAGGTGGAATAACATCTTAATTTATAAGCCAATAAAATTGAAGATAAATAAATTTTTAAAAAAATTGTTAAAAATAGGTTTACTAATTTATTTATATATGTGAGAACTCGTATATCTATTAATAATAATAATAACAATCCCTAATTGGTTAAAAATTATAAATAATAATAATTGGTTAAACAAATGTCAAGCCTATAGTATAATCTTACTTTGCTAGTAACTATAAGATCAAACAAATTATAAATAAATAATTCATTAAAGTAAGAAGTGAAAGAGATTTTCTCCTCGAAAATGTCTCTCCTCTACCTAAAACCCTAGGGTTAATTTTTTTCCCATAAGAGTGATGCTCTAAGGGTACTAATGGCTAGGAAGATAGTTAGGGCTCCTAGGTGCCTTTAGCGTATCACGTGGTTTGATTTATTTAGGTTTTTCTCATGTTTTGCTTGGCTCTTGAATTTGGCTATGTAGTTTAGGTAGTGGTGTTTTTAATCGTGTATTTTTTAGTGTAACGCCCGCTAAATTTTTCCCGCACGAAACCCAAGAACAACCTAGGCAAGCTATAAAAATTATGGAATAACTTTTTAAAAAAAGTGTGCTCGCATAAAGGTTTCAAATTAACAGTTGTCACATTCTTGTTTCTAAGTTACTTTAAATTAATAATATAAATTTTCTTTTTAATCCCCATTATAATAAAATAATAAAACTCTCAATACCTTTTAATAAACTTAGTTAGTCTAAGGCATGGTTTAGGTTCCCCTAAATGTTATTTTGATAAACATTTAAATTCCACTATAGTCAAACTTGCACAAATTAATCCCAAGGGTAAAGGGGTCTATTTAATTAAATACTAAAGTTATATTAATCCCACAAGGTGACAAGGTTTAAAAACAAATAACAAGGTCCTTAATTTAGCACAAGGGTTAGAAAAATAATCCCACCCCCTACACAACTAAAGTGCCCCCTTAAAAAGTCAACCCATGCATTCTAAATTTAAATTTCCTCTCACCCACTTCCCACCTACTTTTGTAGGGATGAATCTCATCCATCGATGGATTCATTTGGGCCCACAAGATCTAGGGTTCAACTAATGCTAAGTTTACTTATGAAAATCTCTTTTCTCTCTTGTTCGCTTATTTTTTCTTTATTTTGTTTTGTAGATTGGTGGAGGAGGATGAGGAAGCCATGAGAGGCCACCTCAAACTTTTGGAAGGATACACATGCTTCATTTATTTTCATATTTTATTTACACCCTCACATAGGGTTTCAATGTATTTAATTATTTTGCTCATCTCATTATTTTAATATTTGCCCAAATGGGCATATGGGTTTTGCTCCATTTTAGTGATATGGGTGGGGAATGTATATATCTCCAATGCATGGGTATAGGGTATAAATACATAAACACACACACACACACACACACACACACACACACACACACACACACGTGTGTGTGTTTTAAGTATTTTTATTCACATTATTTATTACACCCGAAATAAAAAATAAAAACCCAGATATATATATATGAGAAATTAGTTCACCCCAGTATATTGGCATTGAAACCCACGACCACACTCAAAAGAAATTACGAGTAACCAATGTAAAACATGGATGCATAGGCATGCCGCGATATTGGCATTGAAACCCACGAACACACTCAAAATAAATTGCAGTCACCAATGTAAAACGTGGATACACAGCATGCTGCGACATTAGTTTTAGCACTTGTATTTTTGGTTTATAAAATATATATCTTTGGGGTTGTTTCATATTTGTTTAATATAAACACTTTTCTTTATATATAAATATATATATATATATAAAGCATATTAATATTATTTTAATAACATTAATAATAATTTTTAATATTATATTATTGTCATAAATAATAATATTTATGGTGTTAATAGGATCACCTAATGTAAATCTTATACTTTAAATTTTCTAAAATTTGGTGGTGATTGTAACACCACGGCTTCGACGCCACACTCACGTCAACGACGATGACGACGCCGCGAACACACAAACGCCCTATGACTCTTATGCCTCCCTCAAGTACCCCTTTTCCTCCCATACTCTTATGCCTCCCTCCTCTTATGGCTCCCTCAAAGACAAGGTAGAATGTAAACATTCTTACCCAAGATGGGCATCCCTCTCAAACTCCCTCCACAATATCCTAATCTACTCTTTTGCCTCCCTCATGAGTATTCCCATAGACCTCTCCTATACTACACAATAAGCATTCTATCCAATTTTCACAATACACCAAAGTAAACATGCATTTTTCACAATTTTAACATAGAAGCATCAATAATATGAAAGCAAAACAAAGGAGAGGGTTTCCTACCTCTCCATTGGAGAAGCCTAAACCAAGAAACTTGTCCAAGCTCCTTCCCAAATCAATCCAAGCATGCAAGTCCAAGCACTCTTTTCCTCTTTCTCTCAATTCTTTTCTCTCCAAAATAACAAAGGAGAACTCTTCAACAAAACAAGAACAAAACTCCAACCCCCTCAACAAGAGAGGAAGTTTCATAAATAGACCAAAGAAAGGGTGGGGGTGATGTGGCTCCATGTAGGATGCCACATCACACATCCTCAAACCACCTCCCAAGGTCAACTCAAATCCCAAAACACCATAAATGGGTGGTTGGGTTGAATGACAACTCTCTTCCACAATCCAACCCTTTCCCATGTGCCTTAAGGCACAATTAAATGCAAAAATAAAGAAAAGTGCACTCCAAAGTCATATTTCTCTTCCCAAAACAATAAATAATCCCCTTTTTGGATTCCCAACCCATAGATATGGTTGGTAAGGGGTTTTGGGAAGTGTGGGACAAGTTCAACTTGTCCCACAAGTCCCCAAAATTGCCCTAAATCTCAAATTCGAGATTCAAGGGATTTGGGGTGGTCAACACTCAAAACCAAGTATTCATTACATGAAGAAACACAAGGCTCAAGGAGCCAACCATCAAAATTAATTACACCCACTTGAATTCCCTCCAAAACTAAAAAAAAATAAAACAAGATATTACATTAATCTAAGCACACTTAGCAAAGTAATTTAACAAAAATACATCACAAAAGAAATCACCTACTAAAGCAAGTAAAAACAATTAAATAAAATTCTTAACCCCATGGTCACATTAGAACATTTCCCCTCATGAAAATTTTCTTAACACATAAAAGAAAAAAGGTAACACAACACAATTTACTAGTTGCCTTGACGACCAATTGTTGTAACCACCCGACATTCTGTTGTGTTTGGTCCCCAATCCCCCTCATGGTTGTGATCAGTGGATCATGTGCTTCCCAAAATGCAAAATACCTCCTTCGGCCTTGCGGCCATGTCAAAATATCCAAAATAATCATATGCATGAAATTTATTAACATCTATACGTAATTCAATCATCCATTATTCTAGGTCTAAATCACAACTTAATTATGCATTCCATCATTATCCAAAATCATAGTAATGTAAATTCAACAACTACATTCTACTCATCATGGTGAAGAAATCCAATGTTAGAACACGCAATATATCCATATAAAAATAATATCGTATCCAATAGTCCTCCCATGAGTCAGTGTAGATCATACAAAACAAAATCCAACCATAATCCAAATGCATCTAGTCACAAAACATCATGCTAATCAACATAAGTATAAGCCATGTCCATATCTAAAGTCTGCATAACTTAAAATGATAATCAACTAAGTGTCATAGGGGAAGTGGGCATTACATCCCCCTCCCTTAAACTAGACTTCCTCCTGGAAGTCACTGAAATAAGTGTGGAAACTGAGCTCGCAATGATGTAGCATCCTCCCAAGTAGCAGCAGTCTCATCATACCTGTCCCATTGGACCCGAACCTGATCAATCTCTCTGCCGCGAAGGCCCAGGGTCCTGCGATCTAAAATGTGCACGGGCTCCACCATCACCTGCCCCTGATCCTGCACCTGCAATGCAGTCCAATCTAGCACATGAGAAGGATCAGAAACATATCTCCTAAGCACAGAAACATGAAATACATCATGGATGCGTGATAAGCTAGGTGGCAGTGCTAGACGATAGGCTAAGGGGCCGAGGCGCTCCAAGATCTCAAAGGGACCCACAAATCTAGGAGCAAGCTTAGAACCTTTTCCATAACGGATAGGGCTCTTATGCGGTCTGACACGAAGAAACACCTTCGTGCCTACCCTCAAAACTGCGATCTGTCTATGTTGGTGCATACTTTTACTCTGTCTATCCTGTGCTTCCCGCACTCTGTCGATCAATGCAACCTGTTGCTCCATATCCTGTAATAATGTTGGCCCAAGGAAACCCGGTCCTCAATCCTGTCCCAACCGAGAGGTGTCCTGCACTCTCTACCATATAATGCCTGAAAAGGAGCCATGCCTATAGAAATCTGAAAACTATTATTATAAGCGAACTCTACCAAATACAAATACTCCTCCCATCTCGACTGATGATCCATCACGTACATCCTGAGCATGTCCTCCGAATCTGATTCACCCTCTGTCTGTCCATCTGTCTCGGGGTGATAAGTCACATCTTGAAATTAATCCTCGTCCCGGGGCATACTTTGCGTGGTGTTCCGAAATGGGAGGTGTCTGACAAAGGGTCGCGAGCATGCAAATGATCTTCCGCGGAATCCCATGTAATCTGACAATCTCATCAAGATATACACGTGCTACTGCACTAGCCGTGTAGGTAGTCTTCACTGGAGAAAAGTGAGCTACCTTCGTCAATTTATCCACCGTGACCATGATGGCATCGTGGTGGTATCTCGACGTCGGCAACCCAACAATAAAATCCATAGAGATGGTGTCCCACTTCCACTCTGGTATGGCATGAGGATAGAGAAGGCCAGCTGGATGCTGATGCTCGGCCTTCACCCTCTGGCACTCTAAACAGCGGGATACAAATGAAGCTATGTCTCTCCGAAGTCCTCTCCAAAAGTACAGCTGTCTCAAGGTGGCGTGCATCTTCTTCACCCCGGGATGGGCTGAATACGGTGCACGATGAGCCTCTGTCAAAATGTCATGTCTCAAGCCTCCATCTCTGGGAACATATATTCGACCTCTATGTCTGAGAAGACCATCTGCCTCTAATGAGAATCCATCAAATCTCCTCTCAAGGGGTCTCTAAGACTCAATCTCTGCTCTGGCTTCAGGTAGAAACTATCTTGAGGAAGGCTGCTACAAGATCCTACTCCACAAATCAGCCTTGCACCGAGGTGGCCATAACCACATGTCTTCACCTACTCAAGGCATCTCGCAACCACATTCTCCTTCCCCTTCACATACTCTATCTCCATGTCATACTCACGAGTAACTCCATCCAACGCCGCCGACGAGCGTTGAGATTGGGCTGCGTGAAGAGGTGGCGAAGACTCAAGTGATCCGTCACCGAGTGTAAATCTCCGGCCAAGAAGAAAGTGTCTCCACTTTGCACTAAGGCATGTACCACCGCTGCAAGCTCAAGGTCATGGGTTGGATAATTGAGCTCATAATCTTTGAGTTTGCGAGACTCAAAGGCAACTACTCTACCCTCCTGCATTAGCACTCCTCCAATTCTTGCCAAGGAAGCATCTGTGCATACGAAAAACTCTCCATGAGCATCTGGCACTGCAAGGATAGGTGCTCTCGTAAGGCACTCCTTCATTATCAAGGCCTGTTCACATTTATCTGTCCATAAAAACTTCTTCCCTTTCCGCCGAAGAGAAGTGATGGGGTGCGCAATCCAAGAGAAGTCCTGAACAAACCTCCTGTAGTATCCTGCTAGTCCCATGAAACTACGCACCTCGGTCACACTAGTGGGTGCTGGCCAATCCATGATGGCTTTCGAATCTTGGAAGGATCGATTTGCGATACCTTCCCCGAAATAACGTGGCCCAAATCGCACTGAGTCTAAAAGAACGCACACTTCTCCAAGTTCCCGTAAAGGCGCTGCTCACGAAGACACCAAGAACTCGGCGAAGGTGCTCCTCGTGCTCCTCACGTGTGTGTGAGTAAATTAGAATGTCATCAAGAAAAATGAGCACGAAGCGATCAAGGAAGGTCCTGAATACCCCATTCATCAAACTCATAAACAACTGCGGGGCATTCGTCGCCGAAAGGTACTACCGTGAACTCGTAGTGGCCATATCTCATGCGGAAAGCTATCTTGTGAATATCTCTCCATGATCCTAAGGCCGATGGTACCACGACTTAAGATCTATCTTGGAGAAAATGGTAGCCCCCTTCATCTGATCAAATAAATCATCAATGCGTGGAAGGGGGTAACGATTCTTGATCGTTACTTTATTCAGCTGACGGTAGTCAATGCACAACCGAAGAGATCCATCCTTCTTCTTTACGAAGATAATCGGTACACCCCAAGGGGATACGCTAGGGCAGATTAGGCCTTTCTCCGTAAGGCCCTCAAGCTGCAACTTGAGCTCACATAACTCGGGAGTAGTCATCCGATAGGGTGCTCGTGAGATAGGCTCGCACTGGAACTAGATCTATATGGAAGTCGATCTCACGTGGGGAGGTAATCCGGTAGCTCCTCTAGAAACACATCGGCAAACTCGATAAGATGGGATAATCATCGAGGGAAGGTCCCCCGACTCATCCTCCGATCTATCACTAACCGTAACAAAGATACAACCTGCAACCCCATCACACACACCGCTTAAGCTCCATAGCGGAGATGGTGTGAATAGAAACAGGTCTCTTAACCCATGATATCACCGACTCTGTCCCAAGGTCATCGGCAAATAATAGTCCTATGGTAATGTGTCCACTCTAGCTTTGTGAGCAGACCACCCATACCCAAAATGACGCCATAAGATCCTAATGGAAGGATCCGAAGATCGAGATGTAGTGGTGAAGGGTCCCAAATCCACTACACACTCCTTAACTAAGGAATCTCATGAAATCTTGGCTCCGTAAGCCATCTCAACGTCCCAACTATGGCCCCGCTAACCGCCACCAGCCTCTGATGCTCTACTAAGGATGGTGCAATGAAAGAATCGAAGAACCAGAATCAAATAATATAGAGGTGGAAATACCACCAATTCTACTGTCGTCTCAATCACGGTACTGCGATGCTTAGCACAGCGGTTCTCGATCGCTGCATGTGTAGATCCGATGACTCCGTGCCATATCTCCAACAGTAGGCTCTGAGCTCTGTGTCTTACCCTTGGTAGGGTTATGTGGGCAATCTCTCCAAATATGCCCAACGACTCCGCAACCATAACAGCCGCCTGGTCCTCTCCAGTGGGAAGCAGCTCCAGCTGGTACTCTAGATGACTGAGATACAGATCCTGATGATCCGGCTATGGACTGCTGAGGTCTCTGCTGACGAGCTCCTACTGACTGAGCTCTCGGTGCACCCTGTGTCCTGATGGGACCCCTAGGAGGAGGCCCCATACTACGTCCTCTCTGTGCATCGAATCTCTGAGGAGGTCGGTAAGGTGGGTGGGTCTGCTACTGCTGTGGTGGCCTAAATGAAGCTTGCCCTGAACTCTGTCCACCCCGTGGAGGAGGAACTGACCCCTTCGACCTACTATCCTGCATCTGCTGGATACGGCTCCGAACTCTGTCTCTAGCCTGCTGTGTCTTCCCTCGTGTCTCCTCTGTAATATAGGCCTTCTCTACGGCCTCTGCTAACGTCTGTGGGCAGTGAATACGCACTGCCCAGCTAAATCCAAGTTCAGGCCCCGGATGAACCTGTGAATCCGTACCTACTCATCCTGCATATAGTCGACGTACTGGAGTAGGTCCAGAAATCGACTCTCATACTCAGCTACTGTCATCGATCCCTGACGGAGGTCATGAAACTCATCTATTCACTGCTGAATAAACCTCCTGGGTAAATACCTACTCTTGAACCGCTCCTCAAACAGCTCCCAGGTAATCGTCTCTGAGTCGACATGGAGCTTCTGCTCCTCGGTCCTCCACCAGACTCCTGCTCCATCCTTCAGAAGATGGATCGCAACACGAGCTTTCGTGTTGCTACTACAAGGACAGAGCTTGAAGCATCCGCTCAAGCTCACCAACCAGGCCTCTGCCTGAAAACCACCTGTATCACCTGAATAGTGAGAGGGTCGCAGCTTCAGGATCTCCCTGATATGATCTGCAGCCGAAGTATGACGAATCCTAGATCTCTCTGTATGCTCCTCCCTCTGTCTAGGGCTCCGAGACCTGTCCCTATGTCCTGAAATCCTGTCCCCATGTCCTCTCTGTGGTGACCCTGCCCTAGTCGACTCTGCGCATGGAAATTCTCTACTCCGTGCTACTCGCCGTGTCGAGGGATGCCCGAGCATCTACAGATGGCTCCAAACTATGTCTAGCAAGTCATCCTCCCAAGCGCTCTCCGTGTCTAGCGGCATTGACATCCTGGAGTGTCCGCAAAACTGAGAGTGGAGGCTGCTATGGCACTGCTCACGGCGGTGGTATGTCTAGGTCTATGTGAAGAGACCCTCGCCCAATCCGTGCCCCCCACAAATCAAGGCGAGAGTTAGTTCACCGTATTTAGGTCTTGTGCTAGTTTTTTTTTAAAATTTGCTGTTTACTATAATCATCAACATTATGGCTTTATATTTTAAAAGTGTTAGTTCTGTACTAAGTTGAAAGTTCCTATTCTGCGTTTTCCTGCGTGTGCCCAAGGGTCCCAGCTTCGAACCCCTGGCTCTGATACCAAAATGTAACGCCGCGAAAGCCGACGCCACACTCACGCCAACGACGGTGACGACGCCCGCGAACACACAAACGCCCTATGACTCTTATGCCTCCCCTCAAGTACCCCTTTTTCCTCCCATACTCTTATGCCTCCCTCCTCTTATGGCTCCTCAAAGACAAGGTAGAATGTAAACATTCTTACCCAAGATGGGCATCCCTCTCAAACTCCCTCCACAATATCCTAATCTACTCTTTTGCCTCCCTCATGAGTATTCCCATAGACCTCTCTATACTACACATAAGCATTCTATCCAATTTTCACAATACACCAAAGTAAACATGCATTTTTCACAATTTTAACATAGAAGCATCAATAATATGAAAGCAAAACAAAGGAGAGGGTTTCCTACCTCTCCATTGGAGAAGCCTAAACCAAGAAACTTGTCCAAGCTCCTTCCCAAATCAATCCAAGCATGCAAGTCCAAGCACTCTCTTTTCCTCTTTCTCCCAATTCTTTTCTCTCCAAAATAACAAAGGAGAACTCTTTAACCAAACAAAAACAAAACTCCAACCCCCTCAACAAGAGAGGAAGTTTCAATAAATAGACCAAAGGAAAGGGTGAGGGTGATGTGGCTCCATGTAGGATGCCACATCACACATCCTCAAACCACCTCCCAAGGTCAACTCAAATCCCAAAACACCATAAATGGGTGGTTGGGTTGAATGACAACTCTCTTCCACAATCCAACCCTTTCCCATGTGCCTTAAGGCACAATTAAATGTAAAAATAAAGAAAAGTGCACTCCAAAGTCATATTTCTCTTCCCAAAACAATAAATAATCCCCTTTTTGGATTCCCAACCCATAGATATGGTTGGTAAGGGTTTTAGGAAGTGTGGGACAAGTTCAACTTGTCCCACAAGTCCCCCAAAATTGCCCTAAATCTCAAATTCGAGATTCAAGGGATTTGGGGTGGTCAACACTCAAAACCAAGTATTCATTACATGAAGAAACACAAGGCTCAAGGAGCCAACCATCAAAATTAATTACACCCACTTGACTTCCTCCAAAACTAAAAAAATAAAACAAGATATTACATTAATCTAAGCACACTTAGCAAAGTAATTTAACAAAAATACATCACAAAAGAAATCACCTACTAAAGCAAGTAAAAACAATTAAATAAAATTCTTAACCCCATGGTCACATTAGAACATTTCCCCCTCATGAAAATTTTCTTAACACATACAAGAAAAAAGGTAACACAACACAATTTACTAGTTGCCTTGACGACCAATTGTTGTAACCACCCGACATTCTGTTGTGTTTGGTCCCCAATCCCCCTCATGGTTGTGATCAGGCTGTGCTTCCTGCAAAATGCAAAATACCTCCTTCGGCCTTGCGGCCATGTCAAAATATCCAAAATAATCATATGCATGAAATTTATTAACATCTATACGTAATTCAATCATCCATTATTCTAGGTCTAAATCACAACTTAATTATGCATTCCATCATTATCCAAAATCATAGTAATGTAAATTCAACAACTACATTCTACTCATCATGGCGAAGAAATCCAATGTTAGAACACATGCAATATATCCATATAAAAATAATATCAGTATCCAATAGTCTGTCCATGAGTCAGTGTAGATCATACTGAAAACAAAATCCAACCATAATCCAAATGCATCTAGTCACAAAACATCATGCTAATCAACATAAGTATAAGCCATGTCCATATCTAAAGTCTGCATAACTCAAAATGATAATCAACTAAGTGTCGTAGGGAAGTGGGCATTATAGTGATGTTGTTTTGGGTATAACTAATTTTACTTCCTTTATAATTTATTAAAAAGTTGATAATCACTTTATACAATCAATTGAGGCTAATGTCTAAGTTGTAAATAAGCAATTTCTCTGCTCCACTAGATTTAGCAATTAGTATATTTTATTGACAAGCTAAATGAAAATTATAATTTAAGTTCTTGCCATCTAAAAATATAAAGTTTGACTCTCTTTCAACCAATACAAGGAAATGAACAAATATGATTTATCTTTCCATCACACGCCTTCCAAACAATACAATAGAAATTGATATTTCTTTCCTTTATAACATACAAATTTCAAACATTCCCACAAAAGACTTTCAACAAGATTTTCCAATAATTTTAAAGCAAGAGAAACACATATATGAGAGAAAATAAATCAACTAAAATGTGAACAAGTTGTTTCCCTTTCAACTTCATTTCCATTTTATCAAACTTGTTTCACTGAAAATGACTTTCATTCCCACATACATTACAATCTTAATAACCAATAATCAATACAACTTTTCTTTCAAAAGAAATACAATAAATCTTCCACTTGAAGTGGGAATTTTACAAGAAAGGTAGCTACAATGGAGGATTGTTTAGTCTTCTACAAGTGCTCCAAGTATCAAATCTCCAAAAAGGCTCCATCTTCTTTTCACTCGATCACAACAAGAAAAATGGGGGAGAGAAAACACTCTCCACCCAACCAAAACTCCAATGAGAAGAAGAAATTCTTCTCATTGGCCCCCGAGCCCCAACCACAAGGCAATAAGGGATGGATCCAACACATGGAAAATCTACAATTCTTCCACACTTACTTTCAAGAAACAAATACACAAGAAAATGTAACTACCAATACTCATTTTTAAGAAAAACAAATTCCCAAAATAATGGCTCTAAAACAAGCCAAGTAGAGATAGGAATATCGGTATACCCTTGTGCTCGCCAAGGGTTTAGATGCCCACCTCTAAAATCCTCTAACACACAATCAAACCAAAATACTCTTATGCCTCCCTCACTTTTATGGCTCCCTCTCTCTTATGGCTCCCACTATGCACAAAATAACAAAATAGAACAAGGTGGGGCATCCAAAACCCACTTCCTCCTAAAAAAAAATAATCTCTTATGCCTTCCAACACATTTCATCCCCATTTCACTATCTCAACATAACCTAAAGCCATTTCACTACCCAACACTTCAAGAAAGAAAAAAAATCCATACAACACATAACATACAAGAAAAAAAAGAAGAAAACAAGAGTGAAAGACCCTACCTTGCCATGGTAAAGCTCCAATTTCCAAGAAAGTCCCAAAATCTTCCAAACTCAAGCAATTCCAAGCACCCTTCAACTCCAACAAGCAAGCATTCCAAAATCCAAGAGCCAAAACCAAGCAAGTAACCCCAAATACTTCCCAAAAATTCCAATAAATAGAAAAGAGGAAGAGGGAGATGATGTGGCTCCATGTAGGATGCCACATCATTTATTCTCCATACCACATCACCTAAGTCAAACCCATACCCCAAGGCATAATAAATGGGTGGTTAAGAGATATGAAAAACTTCTTACACACACCACTCCAACCCACACTCTTTAAGGACTAAAATTAAACACATGTACGAAAGTATAATTAAAACTCACATTTTGCCTTTCAAAACACATAATGGGGTATTTTTTTACCCCCCAACACATAGGTAGGATTGGTATAAGAAATTAAGAGGTGTGGGACAAGATTAGCTTGTCCCACAAGCTTCGAAAATTGGTCCTTAAGGCCAAATCTGAATTTCTAAGGTGAGCTAGAGTGTACAACACTCAAGTTACTTACACTCAGCTTAAAAACACATAAACCAAAGAACCATATAATATAATAAATGACCTCTTTTTGTCCCATCCATAATTAGCTAAAAAATATGGTTAGTTCACTTAATTAAGACACCTAAACGAAATAATTGTAAAAGAGAATTACATCACAACTTATATCACATACACTAAAATTAAATAAAAGAAAGGAAAAGAACTATACACACACCCTTGGTTACAATTGGAGGTCATCCCCCATGGAGACCCCCTAACAACAAATAAAACACACACAACATAACACAAGTTCCCATGTTGACCATTGTTGAAGCCATCCAACATTTCGATGTGGTTGGTCTCTAATCCCCCTTTAATTGTTGTAATATAATTACCTACAAAAATTCACCATACCTCTTTTGGCCTCGTGGCTGCAACAAAATATCCAAGATAAAATATACACATATAAGTCAACAATCATCCATATATAAATTAAATCATCATCCAGACAAATAATATTATTATTTTAAAATTCCAACAACATCTCAATTCTATATTTTATCAATACCAAGAAGATCACAAGATTAGTTCAACTACTAAATCCTCCTCAATATGATGAGAATGGCGAATGCCATAAATATATAAATATGTCAACAATCGATCATCATCAATAGAAAATGTCTCTCTAAGAGTCTACAAAAATCATACTATGAATCAAAATCCAATAATAATCCAATTATATCTATCGTCTAACATCATGCTAAGCCCAAATGATACAATAATATCCCTGTATATAACCAACAGTAATCTAAATCAAAATATAATAAGCGTAGAAGGGAAGTGGGCACTACAGTTAGTTACAAATATAATGGAGGGGCTCTTTATTGTTATCATCCTTGGATTTGTCTCTATAGGTTTTCTAACAAAGTTTTGGTGAGATTTTCTTTTGGATTCAACCATGTTTTTTCCCACCTTAGTGACTTTAGTAGAAATTTTCCTCTTTGGGTTGTGGAGGATTTTTAGAGCTTTTTTTGGTCTTTTCTTTGGTTTTTTATGGAACCTTGACTTATGATATGTGCAAGTCATATTTGTTTTCACCGTTGGAATCTATGTCATGCTTTATGTATCTTATTTAGATATTCCCAAGTGACAGGGTTTCTTTTCTTATGCCAATATTTTTTTGTTCATGTCTTAATTTGGGGTTTTTCATCCCTTATCTATGTGTTTTTTTGTCACTTTCTTTGATTTCTCTTTTTCAAAAAGAGTGTTGTGAGTGAGATTTTTGTTGGTTTAACTTGTTGGTGTTTCTCAAACAATAATGTGGTGTTTTGAGGGATTAGTGTTATCCTTTTTAGGATTTTTCTTCTTTAGATTTTTATTTGGGTTTGCTTTATCATGGAGATTGGTCTTGTGACTTTATTTAGAACCACCTTTTTTTATAATAATCTAAATTTGATTAATATATGCTATGTTCCAATAAAAAATATTTTAAAATTAAAAACACGATAAAATTAATTTAAATAAAAGTTCATTATAAATATTCCATTTGAAATATTTTGTGGGAAAGTGTTTTCTAAGATAAAATTATATTTAATTGTATTGAAATGATAAAATTAGACATAGTTGTGTTAAATATTTTTCTAAGTAATAATAAATGATAAGGAGGGGTTTTAAGGAATATGAAGAGGGTCATTAGAATAGGTAGAATATATAAACTCCATATAGTGAGGCAAACGTGGGTAGAGAACCTTTTCCTTGACCATTAGTGTACTTTTAAAATGCTATTGATGCATAGTTTTAAGAATTATTCACTAAAAATACATGATTTTATGAAATTTTTAAATTACTTTGGTTTCTAAAACCTTAGCTCACTTTTTTCATAATTATTTTTAGATATGTGGATTAAATTGATCTCTTTTTTTAATTTGAATTATTATTTTTAATTAGTTTGGTTTCTAAAACCTTAGCTCACTTTTTCATTGTTATTTTTAGATATTCAAATTATTATTTCTATTATTATCGGTCCATAGATTTTAATAATATTTTGATTATAACATACCATATCTAAAGAAATTTAAATACTTGTAAATTCTTTTGACATAAGGAGGCTCTTCTCATATCTTAAATAAACTAATGAAATTATTAATTTATAGACTTGTTAAATTCAAACTAGTAACCTATTACTAATCATGCCATAATTCATGTGAAAAACACATAAAGAAGGCCAAAACTCCTCATGGAACCCAAACATGGGTTGGAATATGTATCTACAAATAGCCCCATATTAATGTATAGTAAAAATTGTTGGGGACCTTAAACTGTGACTATATGAATTTGGGAAAATAAACCTAGAGGATAAAAAATTGAGAATGAGAGAGAAAAGAGAGGAGAGATAAAATAAAGGAAACATGAAAAAAAAATCCTAAAAAATGAAAAACACACTAATAAGATATTAATCTAGACCTAAAATAAAATAAAAAATAATAATTGTGTAGAAGGGATTAAATATTATCTTTAGCTCCGTGCATGATTTTTTCAATAACTCTTGGAATATTTTAAATTCATCAATTGCTTAATTTTTGTTTCAAATTCTAAAATTTTAAAGGAAAATAGTTCACATAAAAATCAAGGGTTAAAAACTTATCCCTAAAAACTATCACCTGACAGGTACCATTGCTTACCTCAAAGGTGGGTCTAATCTCCTTGAATGTGTATCCTCTTATACGAAAATTGAATTTGATCAAGATCTTGGAAGGCCCAAAAGTATATATTAAGGAACTCATGAAAATGGGCATGTCCCGTGATCTTGTAGGGGACATCCAATATGTTTATGGGGCTCAAGACCATAAAGAGTTTGATTTGAGGATGAAGGAGCTATTAAATTGGATCCCAGCCTTTGTGGAGGAATTTGTAACCATAAATTGAAATTGTATCTTTTTATAAGAACCTCCCATTTTGTGTATGCATACTAGAAGTTACGTATATTTCAAGGGCCGAGGCCCCTATAGAATCCCCATTTTGTTCCTACTATATGCATATGCTTCTTTTAATATCTTTTTTGTCAATTGAACTACTATTCTTCACAAATGAATTTACCTTTGGATAGCGTAGCCATTGTCTCTCAACCCACCTTACATGAATTGGATACCCACAATGAAGGGTACTGATGGAAAATGTTCTTTTTATGTGTTCCACAAATTTTACTCACATTTTGATTTTACTCGTGGGCTTGCTTGGTTATATTTCATGTTCCGCAGCTTTTGGTGGACATCTGAGTGTCCTGCATCTTTTAGAATTTGCGGAGTGCCAACCTTTTTGACAAACCCTAGAGAAAACTGAACCAATGTACTGTGGTTTTTCTTATACAACCACAATCTCTCATTTCTTATAACCATTCATCCCATGGTATCGTTTCCGATTCAAATTGTAAGACTAAGTTAATTTGAATGATTATCCATCATTCTAAAAGTTTGACTTGGTCATGATCTAATCTTTATCCTTTCACGGTTTGGAGCAACCCATATAAAATTAAGTTCTTCATTCTCGTGGATTACCAAGTTAGTGCACCTTGGTCTCTTCGAATTGAGTGGTCATGTCCATCCTTTAATTTGTTAAAAGTCATGGGAAGGAGTGATCATGTATAATAAAAATCTCTAGTGCTTAGCTAACATACGTAAATATGATTCCTTAGATGGTATGAGGAGATTTCTTGGAAAAATCAACTTGGTTAATAAATGAGCACCAACATAGTCAAAATTGTTGGGAGCTTAAACCATAACTATATGAATTTGGGAAATTAATCCTAGAGGATAAGAAAAATTGAGAATGAGAGAGAAAAAAAAAAAGATGAGAGATAAAATAAAGGAAAAATGACAAAAGAAGTCTAGAAAAACAAAAACACACTAATAGGATCTTAATCTAGACCTAAAATAAACAAACACTAATAATTGTGTAGAAGGGATTAAATTTTATCTTTAGCTCCTTACATGATATTATCAATAACTCTTGACATATTTTAAATTCATCAATTGATGAATTTTTGTTTCAATTTTTAAGAAAAAATAGTTCACATAAAAATCAAGAGTTTAAAAATTATCCCTCATGGTTGGGTTGATCGCTTAGGTCTCTTAGTCTTCAGATTTGATTCCCAAAATATCAATGATGTGTGAATTGGGGCATAACGAGCCAACCAAAACTTATGAGGGGTTGTTACGAGTTAAAAAATATCGATCCAGGTTCTTAGACATTTCTTGATACTTATGGTTGCCAAAAGAAAAAATATTTTAAAGCTTACAAGATTTTCTAAAAAATAGATGAGTCAAACTACTTTATATTTAAAGTGTATATTTGAATTCCAAAACTTATTATCTATTATTTTTTTCTTTATTGTAATGTTAAATCTAATTAATGTTATCTTTTAAAAATAAATTAAAATTTTAATAATAGCTATATAATAATGATACGATATAATTTTATTTTTTATTCCAAATAATTTGATATAAATAAAATAGAAGAGACGATAAACCGAAGTTCCTTTATATATTTGGAGTATGAAGTGATCTCATATATATACTATATTTAAAACACATTTGAATACTCAAAACAAAATACATATAGTAACTCTCTCTCTCTCTCTCTCTCTCTCTCTCTCTCTCTCTCTCTCTCTCTTATATATATATATATATATATATATATATATATATATATATATAATTGAATAGGTACCTTTTACGTATCATATCCATATAAATAAGAACAAACATCAAAATTTGTGTAAGCTTTTTTCCTTATATAAGGGTTAAATGTAATTAGAGATTCGTCATTTCTCAATTAAAGACTAGTTTATAGAAGTTTAAATGCGAGATTAGAAGATGGACAATACCTAAAGTCTAAAGAATTTTAGGTTGAAAGGACTTATGTTCTATCCAATATAGGGCTATTGAAACAGCTTGAAAATTCATGGACCATGAATGCTCAAGTCACATAAACATCATAATCAAGTATGAAGAAATTTTAAGAGTTAATTGGACATCATAAAATTATTCGAGGAAGGTAAAATAAAAGAGTTGAGGAGATAGTAACTCAATTATATAAAAGAAGAAACATCCTTCTAAAATATATTATTACACCTACAAATCTGCTTTTGTACTTTCTAAATTTTGAGTGGTTTCATAAATCACTCATCTCATAGATTTGATTAAAAATATTTCATTTCATTATGAAAGGAAAATCTTTACTTTTAAAAATCAAGAAATTGGTAAAGAAAAGAAAAAAATTTTACTATTGGAATTTCCCTTTATATTAATAAAAATAAAAGAGATTTACATAGTAAGGGGTGACTGCAGAACTCACGGTCCCAAAAATGTCATGAGGGCACCAAAAAATAGAAAACACCACAAGGGCTACATCAAAACACCACCAAGGAAACCAGAGAGAACATAAAAAAACACCACCACCAAAGTAAAGCACATGCCACTGGTACTGAGGAGGGGGAGGATCATACCGAGGAGGAATGAAAGCTCCACTAGTTGGCTTACCAAGAGGGATCCACTTGCAAACCATCTTGATCATGAGGGTGCATCTAAAGTGGAATGATAATACCCCATCCAGGGGAGGATATCCTACAATGGTCTACATACTAGAAAATGAAGAACCCCACCACAGAGAGCTAGAAATGCCCTTCCCCTTAGAGGTGGGATCCAACTAGGTCCGAGGAGGAATGGGATGAAGGGTGGCCCCAAAGGGAGGTAGAATGGTGACTTTATGAGCGGTTCCTTCGACGTGGTCCCGCAGGATAAAGTCATCAAGGTGGCGATGGCTAAGGTGGTGGCAACCAGGATTTGGTGTGTGACTCGACTCACAGTGTAGGGTGCGCTCCCTAGTGATCAAGAAGCTCCCAGAGATGAGAAAAATCAAGGGAAACTTTGAAAGCTTGAGTTTGAATCAATGCGCATAGTAGACAAAATAACCACTTTGTCATTAGTAGAAAAGAAAATAATGGACTGATCATGCTCGAAAATTAATGTATTGCAAAATTTCCAAATATGAAACAAAATGCAGGCACGAAAAAAATGTGAAAGTGTATAAATGAAACGAGGCCAGGAATGAAATCACCGAATAAGGCCAGGTGCCAATGAAAAGAAATTAGGGTGATAAGGTTGAAATAAGGAATGGATCCACTTCCGAATCATCTCGAACATGGGGAAATGACCAGAAGAGGTGTTTGAATGACTCAAGGCAAGAGAAAAAAGGACATTTAGGATTAAGGATGCTAATATGACTAATCCTTTCCCCCAGGAAAACCTTGGTAAATAAGACACTAGAGAAAATGGTTAACTTTAGGATCAAGAATAGAATTACAAGTTTAGGAAATCGATGAAGCCAAGTGGAATGTGCAAAAATGCAGCCCCAATGAGCATTAAACTTATAAATGGTAGGTGAGAGAGGGCCCAACAAGTGGTAAATGATTTTAGTGCTCTATCGGAGGAAGACAATTTCCTTATTCCACCACCAAATCACGCCACCACGCCGCAGAGGTTTAAGCTCCAACTTATGGAGCATAACATCAACAAGAGCTCTTCAATTTTGTAAAAAGAAGACAAGTCTGAATTGACAAGATTGAATTTTGTTTTGAGCTCGGGAAAATAAATCTTGTCTTTGTGGTTGACTAAATCCTGAATGGTATGAATTCCTTTCGCAATAGAGGTGGATTTTTTTGATGCCCGAGTTTCAACAAGTAGAAGATCATCTTCGAGTGATGATGGGAGACCACTAAATATACTATGAATTAAAAGAGTTCCTTGTGTAAAATCCATCACTAACCCAACGCATCAAAGGCTTAATCAGCTCGAAGAATTTTCGATACTTTTGGCAACAAAGGTATCTATAATTTTGACAGAGCCAAAGTCATAATAATAGTATGAAGCACAATATTGTTCTAACACTTTTATCCGTAAGTGGCTCTAGATGCAATGTAATGGCAGAATAAGATCTTCCAGCCAATTACATTGCATTATAGAACTCACAGAGGAAACCATCGAGCCCCGAGACTTGTCATCCATAAGAAAAAACAAGGCTGTATGAAGCTCCTCCAAAGTGAGAGGGGAGTTCCAGCGAGCACGACCTCTGAGAGAAAGTTTAATGGGGACCACATCAACACATTTCTATAGGCGGAGCTCGCTCAATTGAATCCTCCTGAGCTTGAAAAACTAGATGATAGTGTTTGACAAAAGCATTAGTGATCTCTAGGAGCTCAGTAAGCCGTTGGTGAGAATCATATATAGCTTTGATCTGTTGATGAGCATGCTTAGCTTAGATGGATTTGAAAAATATTTTAGAGGATTTGTCTCCCACCCTAAGCCATTTAAGTCTCGAACTGATTTGTGCACTATGGGCCAAGTGAGATTCAATAAGCTTGAGCTTATACCAAATATCAGCATCTGGCAAGATGAGTGTCAAAAGGATTGTTCTCGAGAAGCAAAGAAATCCTTCGATATTCTTTGTGTGCAGAGCCGAATCAGCCCGCTTATGGACCCGAGCCGCTGTTTACCCAACCGGTGGAGGAACTGGTGTTGTGAAGAATCATTGCCTCCCATCAAGAAATCCAGCTGGTAGTAAAACACGGATGACACCATGTTCCAAATTTTGGCAATGGGCGGGACCACACCCAGATGACTCAATAGAGAAACATTAAGATATAATTAATTTTTGGGCACCTTGAGAGGCCCCCCTGCCAAATAACCTTAAATGTGATTGGATGGTGATATGAAAAAGCACTTTTAGTCATACCTTGATAACGGAGGCCCCTTGTGCATCAAAATAAAAAAAGGCTAATGTGAGAGAAGTGCATGGTCGAGACATTTTAAAACTTGATCATATCCTTCTCAAAGATTGGTCTAAGTGAACCAAGCTTGATCTTTGAATTCCTCTTTCCATCTCGAGCAAAGGATTGAAAGCCCCAACAAATTTAAAGTAATACTATGCTCACTTGCCAATACATCAATGCATGTAGGAAGGGCACCACATTTATCATTTGGGTGCTCCACCATATTAAAGTTGCAACACACCAAAGAATAAGCAAAAGGTAAATTATTACCTAACCATTTCCATAAATCTATCCATTCTAGGCCATCATTAGGGGCATAAACATTAAGAATACCAAAATAAAGGTCTTTAATACTCAAATAACCCAAACCGCCCTATTATTAGGATCCTAGCCCTAGGTAGCGATTAATGTCGAAACATTTGGCACTATGGAAATGCTAGCACCTCCTTTGCCTTCATTATGTTGTGTATGGAAATGGGTAAAATATGGGGGTAATTCAAGTTAGAGTATTCTCAAGTAAAAACTAGAAATTTGAATTCTTTGTAAACAAATAATATCTAACTGCTAATTAATTGGCAAGCTAAATAGGAAGAGAATTTTCGGGAGGACTTTGTTAGAGCATGATCATTCCATGACATGAAATTCATGTAAAAGAAGACATATCAAATTCCTCCTTCCCATCTAGAATTCTATCCTCGAAGCCGAGAATGGCGTAATTATTGGCAAGAAGAAGCTGGTCTTAATCAGAATGCTCAACATGAATGGAGCGGCACTTGGCCCCATTATCCCCTCGCACGTCGCGTGAAACCTCTCGGGGTGGACTGCGAGAGCATCGTCGCAGAGGGAGAGAAGTTAAAGCTAAATTCTCAACATTTTTTTGTTTATTGGTTAGAGTACCCTGGCTTTGCGAGGGGTTGGAAGGAATGGAAACCGAAGGGCGAGGTAACTCCACTCGCGACTCATCCTTGGACGGAGGAGAGGAAGAGATGGGTGGTGGAATCTCTACAAAAGGTTTCGCACCAGAGCTCTTCTTAGCCCCCACCATAGTCCAACCATCAGCCGAAGGTCCAACTTTTGGCTTAGGGCCGATGGATTGAGTTGGCGCAGACTTGGAGTGAGCTAAAAGTGGACAATCCCGAATGCGGTGGTTTGGGTCTTGACAATGGAAACACGTGTTGGGGAGGTTGAAATAAACAACCTTTTGAGAGATACACAGGGACCCAACTTGAATATCTAGGTGGTCCCGCAAATATGTTACAAGGTCCACTTCAACACACACCCGCTTGTTAGGATGAGTGAAAAAAATTGCTCTTGTTCATGGAAAATCACCTTGCAATGGTTTCACAATCTTTGATAGGAACTGACCAGAGATGAATAGGAAGGCTAGGATGTTCAATCCAAACTATTATTTTTAACAAGACTTGGTGGTGGGATTAAAATCAGGGTCCATTAAGAGAACACAAGCAAGGTATTGCCTAAGTACCAACACATTGACTTAAGAAAAAGGGCTTGAAGTTGAGAAGACTCTCGAAAGGAAAATAGATAAAATTCCTTGGTGAGGTTACAAACACCTCATACTAGGATACTATTAGAATCCCAATGGTTTTTCATCCAGTTCTGCAAGTAGGTTTCTGAGGGTATGCGGCCACAAAATATGCAATAAGACAATGATTTTGATACCACTTGACCACAGGATCTAAACATTCATCTAAAATAATAACATCCGACGGGATACAGTCCATACCTCATCGTAAACTTTTGGTACAAACTTCCTCACGCGCTTGGGAGCCATATCCATCAGTTGCAATGGGAGGAGCGTTGGCCATTTATAAGCTACGCATCGCCTTAACGGCGGAGAAAAAGCCAAAAGATACTATGATAGGACTGAAGGAGACCGCTAGAAATGCTACAGACACACCGTAGTCGCACTGAAGTATGGCGAGAGAAAGCATAAGAAAAACTTTTTCTCTTGAGCTAGGCAACAAAAATTCTCAATTTTTTTTTGTTCATGAGGAATCATTATATTTTACAATTTAAGCACAATCTCCCAGCCTCGGTAAACTTTAGCCTGGCGTGAGGAAGGGACCACCAGGTATGCAAGTTTCATACTACCTTCGTATAGCTAGAGCCCACATTTCATACCGCCTTCGTACAGCTGATGCACACTCAAGGACGTTGGTCAAACTACTCTTTCAGCACTCACCACTCCGGTAAGATTACTCCTCGCAAAAATTCTCAATTTGATTGGGAAAAAGAAAAAGAAAATGCAAAGGTGCCTAGGGCCGTATTTATGCGGTGAAGGGAAGGTGGCATATCCACACGCAACCCCAACTCATTTTTTTCGCATGCAATGTCGCTGTGTTTATTTTTTTCAATGCGGAATGATGATGAAATGCAGAATCTACGTGTAATCCATCATATATTGCGACAGAAAATTCCACAACCATTCCATCCATCCGGGCACCAGCAAAACACAGGGATACACGTGTCCAACGTTTTTCACTCCAACAAAAAAACGTTGGGCACGCCTCACAACCAAGGCCATGCTTACCTATATATGAAATGGCCCCGCTTTGCTCAAATTATTATAGCCGCCTGTGATTTTTCTATGCCCGTCGTTTGTCATAAGGTATTTTAATTTGTTTAGGGTATTATATTATGGAGACAATTAGTCACGAAGACGTGTACCAAGGGAGCAATTCCAACGAAACATTGATTAGAACTCACCATATTAAGTCTGCGCGGAGCTTTTGTAAAAGCAAGGGCAGGGGTTCGAAACTCTGTGCGACTCTGTATAATCTGTTTCACCTTTTTATTTGTTACATTAGTAGTACTCGTAGAAGTACTCTGGGGAAGAGTCCATGTGGTACAGAGAAATCAGGGAAGGCACTGATCGCGTGGAGGTGCAGCTGCCCAGCTCAGCTCAACTTTAAAGTAAATTGATCACTTTTAGTGCTGCTGCTGCACTTTGCTCTGCTTGATTTGGTCATGTGCTGTCTTTGCCTTACATTATTAGAGAACCCGAGGTTTCTTTGTAGTTTGATGCGAAGATTTTAGACATGTAGATAGCAGGTTTGTAGAGTTGCAGAGTTGCAGAAGCAAACCACGATAATAAGACATTTTGTCCATGATTTTGCCTATATTTCTCAGTTAGCTATGTATGTTTCTTAATTTATAATGATTTAGTATTGACGGTTGTTTCCAATTTATTTAGGATCTGTTTGAGTTGTTCAAATTAACTCAATGTATCCAAAATCACGATTTAACACACATGTCCATATCTCTCTCTCTCTCTATATATATATATGTTTTTTTCCTTCCTGAATATCTGTTAAACATGCTTTCATTTTTGAAGATGAATTTCTTTTATACTGCTAATAGTAGTTACCTCCAAACGTGTAAGCACCATACCACTACATTAATAAAGTTGATAGGTTGATCGAAACTGGTACTTTCGTTGGGAAGGATATATAAATTATATCTAAAAGTCGGAACTTTCACTGTGGTTTTGTATATAAAAGGTATTTGATTATACTTTAAATACAAGGCATGCATATTTTACTCGCAAAATTCATACTATATTTCAAATAGGTTGCATGCATACTCTACTTTTCACAAGATTCAAACTATTAAATTTTTTCTTTCTTTTAAATATGTTTTTGGCCGAACTACCATAAATATGCCACTAAACCCTAAACTTAACACACGTTCAAAAATCGGCCACATTTCCTAAGTACATATAGTTAGCTTATGGAGATCCCACACTATACAAAGAGTGATATTCAACCTAGTCAATACTAAAGGATCACTTTAAAAAATTCACCTTTGCTTTATGCCCATGAGATGTTTCAGTTTACCTTCCAAAGTCACTTACTGAGTTTCGATCCCCGCTTTAAAATATATCAATGACAGACTTATTTTATTTGATTCGATGTATCTGTGCGACATCATTTTATTCGATTTGAGAAAGACAAGGATCTAGAATGTGTCCCTATTATTAATGGTGGTTTGTTTATTAATGATTTTATCACAATTGATGTCAATTATTACTAGTTAATTAATAAGTTTATCCTTAATTTCCAAATGTGAATTATGGTGTACTGCAGGTTTTTAATTAATTAATCTTTTCCTTTGATTTATTTGAGTGGAGATGACATTAACACAAAGTAACTGTACTAGCAACATTTGTTTGTGGCACTCTCTCATCTTTGTATCAAAAAAGGTAGTAGATACTAAGAGGACTATGTAGGCCAATGATTTATTTTTCTCGTGATAAGCTCTATTCTTTTAGGAGTGCCTATGTGGACGCAAATACTTGCTGTGGATTCATTCCAACTATTTTAGATGAGGCTTCACCATTCGTAGGCCAAAAATTTAGGTTAAAACCACGGAGGTGTGAGCTTGATAACTATTAATGAAGTAAAACTTATAAAATCAACCATAAGAGAACTTGATCCCCCGCATAATGAAAATATTAGGTGCACCCTATCTTGGTGAGGTAAAGAAGAGATAAGATGCATGTTTTTAAGTGTATACAAAGAAATAGTACACAATAGAAAAAAACAAACAATAAATTGCAAACTTGATTCTTCTTCGTATCTTCTTGCAACCTCAGATGAGACTGTTGAAACTTGGATGAAGCACCGATCTTGTTGAATCTCAATGATAATTTTTTTGTGGATGCTCCAAAGGTGTTCTCGAATGGAAGTAGATTTTAGCTACAAGCAAAACAATTGAATGACTGATTGAATTGATTGTTGGATTCGTGATCAATTGGACAATGTAACGACATGTAGAATTGATTGGAAATTCGACACAATAACGATGAAAACATCAAAGCTTCCAAAGATGAAAAATGGAGAGGATTGAGTACTTATTTATAGATGAGGGAAGAGAATATGAAATCCTTGATTTGTGTGATTGACTTATCGGATCTAAAGCTAACTAAAGCATGATTGGAGAGATTTATTTGTGTTTCCAACTTAATTAACAAGATAAATTGTTGTTTTGTGTAATGCCTAGTGAACAACCAACTGAAAAGAAAAATAATTAAAAAATAATAATAATAAGCTAAATTGCCAGTATGGCGTGGGTAAGTGGAGGAATAAGTGGGTTTGGTGGAGCACGTGGGTAGCTCAACCTCCCATTCAGACCTGTCTTTTCCCATTTCATAATGATAATTGTAATTTATTTGAAATCCAGAGACTTTACCCACGCAGAAACCCAAGTTAGCATTAAAATTTAGCAGTGTTGGATAGTTTCAGCGATGGCAGATATGCCTACAAATTATGGAAGCATGCACTTTGCATGTGAACAATTTGCCAAAATGCCTAAAAGGAATGTGGCCTCTTGGACTGCAACGGCTGCAGGATATGCACATAATGGGTTTGTAGAAAAGGCCTTAGAAACTTCCAAGAAAATGCAATCACAAGTGTAAAGACAAATTCCACAATTGTAGCCATCTTCCTCCTAGCCAACGCCAAAATGGGGATTTTGTTAGATGATGTAGTTGCAGATGCTCGGGTATTCTTGGATGCAATCATGGGGAGACGATAACACTTTGCACATTCTTATCCTATTGAATCTGTACTCTCCTCATGGATACAACTTTTCAGATTTGGCAAGCCACCACATACATTGCACGTTCCATCCAAACATGATTTGTTATAAAAAAATTATCTAGTTGATTTTTCACAAAATATTGTTAGAATAAACTCCCTTGAAGATTTTGGTGGGACATTTAATCCACACTCATGCAATGCTACGCCCTTAACCTGTTGCTTGTATTAGGATATGAGTAGCTGAATTGTGGCTTACCATATCATTTCATTATATCATTTATACTTTCTCATGCTTAGCAGGTCGGCCTTGGTGATGTCCATAACATACGAATAGTATATATAGGGGATTGTAGGTAGTAATTCATCATGATTGGAGCATTTGAGTATTATTGTATGGTTTGGAGGTTGCCCCCTCGAAGTGGCGAAGCTATTCTAATTGCATATTGAGATAATTATTCTAGAATATTTTGTTATTTGGTGTTATATTTCTGATCATGATCTGAATTATACAAGTAATTTCATTACAAGTGGTATCAGAGCTGCGATCTGGGCCAAAATTAGGGTAAAAAACCTTTTTTTGTTTCCACCATATATTGTGAAAATATCAAATTGGTGGGATATATTTTTACCAGAGTTGTGAAACATTTCAAGTAAGGTTCCTTGAAAATTTTAGACTTTTTTGATTTATTTTACAAAAGTTATTACAAATTTAGGGTTTTTCATAAAATCGCTCCCTAGGGTGCAAATTGTGGATTTTTTTCAAATTCGTTAAATTTTCGGAAAGAAAAACAAAATTTATTTGGGGTTTGTTCTTTAAGTTTTTTTATATTTGGCCTAATTCTTATCGAAATCCAAAACCCTAAAATTTGACCGTGATCCCTACATCCTACTATTTTGGGGCATCATGGCGGGGCCTTCCACAAGGGGAAAAAAGAATCCCATCACTCTAGGTAAAACACCAGAAAAGGATGAGATAGTATTTGAGGAGTTGGAGACAGAAGATATAACTACAGATTCCTCAGAGTTAGGGTTTACTTCGACATACCATAAAGTAAGCCAACTTGAGTTTAACCTGAGAGACCTCGAATCTAGGGTGGCCAGAAAAGAAGATGTGGATAGGATTGGACATAGATTGGAGGATTTCATGTAAAAATTCAGTACGCATATGATGGGTAATCATACTTACGTCAATCAAGGTGGATACTCAGGCCAACATAATAGACACATGAGCCAGAGTGGATCTTTGAGTGTGCACAATCCAAATACGAGCACTCTGCAGGCCCGTACTATGTTTCCAAAAGTGGAGATGCACAAGTTTGATGGAAAGCATCCACTCAATTGGATCAACCAAATGGAGAATTTCTTTGAACTACATCAGATTCCATCAGGACAAAAGGTGACCATGGCATCTTTGTATCTTGAACCTGACCAATTCATATGGTATCGATGGTTATGTGCTCAAAGGAAGAAGAGTGGTCTTAATGTTACATGGACAATCTTCACTGAAGAGTTGCAATTACACTACAGTTCTAGTGTGTTAGATAATTACTTCAGCCAATTAGCAAAGTTGAGGCAGACATGATCTGTAAAGGATTACATTCATAACTTCCAAAACCTTTCTCTACGGGTGGAAAATATTACTGAAGATAATTTGAATGACCTCTTTCTTAGGGGTCTTAAGGATCACATTGAGCATGAGGTGTGCATGTTTAATCCTCATAAGGTTTCTGATTCGATGATTATGGCAAGAAGGGCAAAGGAGAATTTTTTTCAAGTAGGAGACAACATTTCACTTTTACTAGAGATCGCAACACCTTGGCCCCAACACTCCCTTGGCCAGTTAGATTAACACTTCAACAAATTGAAGAAAAATGAGAAAAGGGGTTATGTTTTAAATGTGACAGTAAATTTGGACCCGGACATAAATGTGCTGAAAATAAGTTGTTCTACATTGATGGGCCTAGTGAAGATGAAGAGAATAATGAAGATGTAGAGTCAGAGGTCTTGGTTGAGCCAGAGGAGGAGTCAAGAGATCCTTAGCCAACGATCTCATGCCATGCAATTTCAAGTATTAGCACCCCCCAAACCCTAAAGGTGGTTGGATTCCTAAAAAACTAGAGGGTCACAGTGTTGATTGATTAAGGAAGTACTCACAACTTTATCAATCATAAGTTAGCAATGCGCTTAAACTGTTTCATTTATCTAGCTCTTGAATGTCAAGTAATGATTACTGATGGAGGTACTGTTACTTGTTCTGGAAAGTGCCATAGTATTAAGCTTTCCATGGGAGATTACATACTAAATAGTCCCATGTATGCCATTTCTATGGGAGGAGCAGACATTGTGTTAGGGGTTCAATGGCTTACCACTTTGGGAACCATTGAGATGAACTTCCAAGACTTGTTCATGTGATTTCACTCTGAAAGAAGGACTTTTGAGCTAAGAGGCTTAAGAGAAAAGTCTCCACAAATAGTAAGTTCTCATCAGATGCACAAAATGCTAAAAAGGGTGCAGAGGGATTTATGGCACAACTATTTTCATTGGAGGATCATCATTCTAAGGACATTATACCATCAGATATACAAGCAGTGTTGGATGCACACTCTGTTGTATTTGAAAATATACCAAAGGGATTACCTCCAAAGAGAGATCATGATCATGCTATTCAGTTATTACCAGGAAGTCAACCACCTAACATCAGACCTTATAGGTACCCATATGTGCAAAAGAGTGAAATCGAGAAGATTATACAAGAGATGTTGGAAGCAAGAATCATCCGCCATAGTTAGAGTGCTTATTCTTCTCCAGTAGTGATGGTACGGAAGAAAGATGACATGTGGTGCATGTGTCCTGATTATAGGGAACTTAATAAGTACACAATCAAAGATAAGTTTCCTATTCCTGTTATTGATGATTTGCTTGATGAGTTGCATGGTGCTATTTATTTTACAAAGCTTGATCTTCATTCGGGATACCACCAAATCAGAATCAAGGATGAGGATGTTCATAAAACTGCCTTTCGGACACATGAAGGCCATTATGAATTCATGGTAATGCCTTTTGGACTCACAAATGCACCTTCTACATTTCAAAGTTTGATGAATTCTATTTTTAAGTCATTCTTGTGGAAGTTTGTCTTAGTGTTTTTCGATGATATATTAATTTATAGCAAAACATGGGAGGAACATTTGCATCATGTAAATAATGTTTTGGAAACCCTTGAGCAACATCAACTTTATGCAAAGCCCTCTAAGTGTTCTTTTGGACTCAAGGAGGTTGAATATTTGGGTCACATTATCTCTCATGAAGGGGTTAAAGTGGATCCTAATAAGATCAAAGCCATGATGGAGTGGAAGGTTCCAAAAACCTTAAAGAATCTATGAGGATTTTTGGGGCTTACAGGTTATTATCGAAGATTTGTAAGGAAATATGGAAGCATCGCTGCACCTCTCATAGCTTTATTAAAGAAGGATTCCTTCCATTGGAGTGAGGATGCAACCAAAGCATTCGATAAACTAAAGGAGGCCATGTGCACCACTCCAGTCTTGGCTATTCCATGTTTTTCCAAAACATTCATTGTTGAATGTGATGCATCAGGGGTGGGTATGGGGTAGTTCTCATGCAAGAAGGCCATCCTATTTCCTTTTTGAGCTGTCAATTCAAAGGTAAGAATCTTTCCAAGCTGACTTATGAGAAGGAAATGCTAGCCATACTTCATGCAGTAAAGCAATGGAGACCATATCTCATAGGAAGACACTTTAAAGTGAAGACAGATCATGATAGTCTAAAATACTTCTTGGAGCAGCGTTTATCATCTGAAGAACAACAAAAATGGGTCTCCAAGATGTTGGGATATGATTTTGAGATTATCTATAAGAAAGGGAAGGAGAATGTAGTTGCGGATGCTCTATCGCGGAAAGATGACTCAACTACAACCTTGTTATGTGCCATATCCATATTACAAGAAGATTGGATAGATGAGGCAAGGTCCGAATGGAGAAATGACCAAACCACAAAAAACCTCATTCATCATTTCTATAATGATCCAAGCATGTCTAAAAAAATTGTATTGAAAGGGGATGCTTTATGGTATAAAGATAGATTATACCTATGTAAGAACTCCACTCTTAAAAATAGGATTCTATCTGAGCTTCACTCTTCTCCAGTAGGGGGCACTCTGGATTCTTGAAAACTTATCATCGATTCAAACAAGATTTCTTCTGGGAAGGGCTCAAAGGGGATGTCCAAAAATTTGTGGCAGAATGCATGGTTTGTCAACAAAATAAGGGTGAAATAGTTTGATCCCTAGGTATTCTACAACCTCTATCTATTCTTAGCCAGTGGTGGGAAGAGGTTTCCATGGATTTTATCACAGGATTGCCTAAATCTGAAGGAAAAAATGTCATCATGGTTGTGGTGGATAGGCTTACCAAATATGCTCATTTTTGTGCCTTGGCACACCCATTTGCTTGCAAGCACGATAGCAACATCCTTCATGGACACAGTTCAGAAGCTTCATGGGACACCAAAGATTATAGTAAGTGATCGAGACCCTATATTTACGAGTAATTTTTGGACTGATTTACTCTCATGTTTGGGTACTCAGTTAGCTCATAGCTCTTCTTATCATTCCTAGTCCGATGGGAAAAAAGAAGTTGTAAATAAGTGTTTGGAGGGATATCTTCATTGTTTTACGTCATATAAACAAGAAAGATGGGTCCAATGGTTACCACTTGTAGAATGGTGGTATAACACTTCCTTCCATACTTCATCTAAAATGTATCCTTTTTTGGCACTCTATGGGTACCATCCACCATCCATCACATCATCATTGAGAGAAAACCGCGGGTTAGAGCAGTAGAAGAACACATTCAATATCAACAAGAGGTCCTCTCTAGTCTCAAGGAGAACTTGGTCATGGCACAAAATTGCATGAAGGAACAGGCTGATCAACATCGCACGGAAAGACATTTTGAAGTTGGTGATTGGGTTTTTGTGTGGTTACAACCATATAAGAAAATGTCTTTGAAACAACAACAAAAGGATAACAAACTTTCACCAAAGTATTATGGCCCCTATCAAGTATTGCAGAAGATTGGTACTATAGCATACAAATTAGAACTTCCACAATCCACCAGAATACATCCAGTATTTCATGTTTCTTACATGAAGAAATTAATTGGACAGAGTGTATCAGCCCAAACAATGTTACCTGAGCTCGATGAGGAGGGGAGGGTCAAATTAGAACCTGAATGCATCCTTCAAACACACACTAAAAGATTAAGGACACGGGTTATTACTGAGTACCTGATCAAGTGGAAGAATATGGACAATGAAGATGCAACATGGAAAGATATGACATTCCTGCAGCAGCACCGAGAGCTTCTCAACATTGGGGACAATGTTTCTTTGAAGGGGAAGGGCATGCTATGCCCTTAACCTATTGCTTGTATTAGGATATGAGTCTCCGACTTGTGGCTTACCATATCATTTTATTATATCATTTATACTTTCTCATGCTTAGTAGGTCATCCTTGGTGATGGCCATAACATATGAATAGTATATATAGGGGATTGTAGGTAGTAATTCATCATGATTGGAGCATTCGAGTATTATTATATGGTTTGGAGGTTTCCCCCTCGAAGTGGCGAAGCTATTCTAATTGCATATTGAGATCATTATTCTGGAATATTGTGTTATTTGGTGTTATATTTCTGCTCATGATCTGAATTATACAAGTAATTTCATTACATGCAACATGATGTCAGTATGCAAAACACTACGTATTTGACCAAAAACATCATAATGCATTGAAAATTCAACATGATGCCTGCAACAAGTGGTATGTGAGTGATTGAGTGCAAAAAAGGGTTTTCTCATTTCAAAGAATCTTTGGCTAATGTTGATTTGTGGATTTTCATTCTTAAACTTAGAGAACAATTGTGTTTGATTCATATCTAAGAAATGTTTTACACACAATTCATGATTACAAGAACCTATTTTTATTTTTACTGTATCTCTTCTATTCGGTGACAACCTTGTGTTCTCATTCCAAAATTTTACAATTAATTCTTTTAGAATATTAGAGGTATTCTTGTCTTTTCGTGGAAGTCTGCTAGAGAAATCCCAATAGTTAGTGTTATTGATTGACTCAAGATGTTTCGTCTCTCTATTGCTTTCATTAGTGTTTTTCTGTTTAGCTTCAAATCACTGCTTGTTTTTCTAATCAAGCATTTATTACTTGTTTTATCACTTACTATACAATTAGTAAGTGCACACCGTGTAACATTACTATCTTTGGTGCATATTTTACCACCTATAGTTTGGTATGCTTTATGTATGTTTTCAACAATTGATGCATTTTGATCAAGAACATTACATGTTCTTAACCCTAAGGTCTTCATTATAGGTCTCATCTTAATTAATTTCATCAATGTAACAAATAATTGACATATTTGTGTGTCATTTAAATTCTCAAAGTAATTATCCCAAATTCCACTAGCTTTTCTTCTCGCATTTCTTTCAGACATTTTGTTAAGCATTGGTTTTATAATGTTTTCATCAATTTTAAATAAGTGAATTGGTTTTCTTTGCAAAATGGAAGAAGGTGTTCTTAGAGGTGAAGATTCATTTACAAGGTTACTTTCTTCATTCAGTGTTTTCATACAAGTTTCAGGGTTAGCATTTGGATTCTCGGTAAGAGTTCAACAATTGGATTCATATCAATTTCTTCATCCATACCAGTATTAGCATTCAATTCAATATCATTATTCATTGTGAAATCATTATTCATTGCAAAATAATTATTCTCTACATTTTCATTATGTATTTCATCCCCATTTTCTAATACATTAGCTACATTTGATATAGCAGATGTACCTTTCCCTAAACGAAGATTTTGCATTCTCTTTAATTTGTTTACTTTCATCTCTTCCAATTTCTCCGGTGTCTTGTTCTTGACTTTCCTCTTCTCCTTATCTCAAATTTTATTTCCCATGATTTTAAAAATCAACTAGTGGGGTAGGGGACAAAATGAACTACTAAAAATCATGCAAGAATGTAGAGAAAAGTGTAGACCAAATAGAATGTATGTAGAATTCCCATGAAAGAGATGAAAGGGACATTGAGGGGCCACAATATATAAACAAATCATAACATGTACGCATTATGTTTTTTTACCTTTTCTAACACATGCCTTAAGGCTTGGAATCCAGTTTGATCCCCAACCCCGAGGCATGGACTTGCACAAACATAACAAACAATGTGTTTTTATAAGAAAATGTAAAAAAGCCACTTCCTCTATGATAAATGAAAAGAAAACAATTGATCCATTTAAAAACAATTATACCACGACTCATAGTAGAGTTTCTTATTTCTAAAAATATAATTTTTCAAAATTTCTGACTAATATAAGGTTTCCATATTATTTATTTTCTAACTATGCCTTTTTATAGCTATTTTTTGAAGTTTAAATATGTCTATCTTTCATCATGTATCTTTTTTTGGGTCATCGAAATTGAAAAAAAATATATTAGCGCAAACTAGGCATAATTCTATACATATTAAAAAAAAATCTAATTTTTGATATTTTTTGAGGTAGTTAGGGGGGGAGGGCACATTTGGAGATCCATTATTTTTCAAAACATAACATTTATGTAATATAAAAATCATAAATAAAAAAATACTCGTTAAAAAAATCTAAAAAAATATCTAACAGAAACTATGCTCCTAGCTATCTTTCTACTAAAGGGTTTTCAAAAATACTTAATGGTGCTCAAAAAATGGTGGGGGGTACAAAAGTCACTCTATTATGTTTTTTTGACAAAAATAGGAGTACATGTTGGTATTGTAGTTGTTTGACCCACTTAAACTTATTTGTTTTCAATAAAATTTAGTAGCTTAGAAACTAGACTCAAAATGCTACGATTCATATTTCTACAACATCTTCCAATTTTGAGTGTAACTATTTCAAAAACTCGTACAAGTTGAAGTTTTTTCTTTTTCAGAAAAATGCATCCACTTAAGACCCCCTTTTGGCCCCCCAACTTGGTGCAATCACCCCATATCTAAAAAATGCTTTGGATGTGGATCGCGATTAGTAGAACCAAATCTCCATTTTACAACATCTCTTGTATTAGGTGAAACTCTAGTGTTATCATGCCAAAATTGAATAACAACTTCTCTTATAACATCAGATATATCTTTGTCCTTATGCGGTGCTCTAGTAGAAAATGCCCAAAAATCAGTGTTATTGAGTGATTGAAGGATATTACACCTTTCAATTGCTTTCATTAGATTTTTTCGATTAACTTTCAACATTCGACTTATTTTCCTAATCAAACGTTGTTTTTTTGTTGATTCACTAACAACACTAGTAGCAAGTACATGACGCACAACATTACTATCCCTTGTGCGTCTCTTGACACCAACAATGTGATATGCATCATGAAGGTTTTCAACAATTGTAGAGGTTTGACCATGTATATTAGATGTTGTCAATCCTAAGGTGTTTAATGTAGGTCTCATTTTATTCAATTTCATCAAACTAACCAACAACTGACATCTTTGGGAATCATTTAAAATTTTAAAATGATTATCCCAAATTTCAATGGCTTTTCTTCTAATTTTTCATTCAAAAATTTTGTTAGCCATTGGTTTCAAAATGTTCTCATCAATTTCAATAAAATAATTAGGTTTCTTACGTAAAATCCTAGGAGGTGTTTTTGTCAAATTTTGCTTGTCTATAGTTTTAACTTGAATTTCCTAATTCACATTTTCATTGTCTCCTTCAATTTCAACATCGCTTACATCACAAGTATTTAATTCATCTTCAATATTGATAAAAAAAATCTTCATCACGAGTACACTTAATTCATATTCAACATTGACGGTAAATAATTTACCTGGTTCCTCATTTCTTACAATAGTAGGGGTTGAAGATGAACCTCTTCTTGATTCACGAAATTTTCGCATTCACTCAAAATCTTGAAATATTTGTCTGTCTAATTCTTCCGGTGTTTTTTCACTTTTTGATTTCTTTTTTTGACTTTTTTTCTTATCTCCCATGATGTTTTTCTTTTGATGATAAGAAAAATGTGTAGAAAATGATAGAATTTCATAGTAATTTATTCAGTAAAATCACATGGTAATTTGAACATTGGGATCCATGTAAATATGATTTAATAACCATAATCATGGTTCTATTATTTAGAACCGTGATCATGGTTCTTTCTGTATCATTAAATGTGACCCTCAAGGCTCGGGAAATCTCTGTTTTTCCCCAACGATAGCTATGGGAGGTCATTATGACATGTGAAAGGCCAAAAACTTCAAATTTTATCTTCTGCAGACTTGAACCATGTCGAAAAAATAAAAAACATCTCACAAAAATGGTACCATCGCATAGGGGAGACTGTTAGCTTCATAGAAATTTTGAATTTAAAGTGAATAGAATAAGATAAATATCATTTTATAATTTTTTACTAACAGTAAGTCTTTAAGACATTGTTTCATGTGAATGTTCATGTCTACGTTTAAGACTGCAACTTTCATTTCGCTTGTCAAAATGTGATAAAACCTATACCATCTAAAGTGTGGCAAAATTATATACACATTTAAAATAAAGTATTTGATTTGAATATTTTTGATATAGTTATGGTGGGAAAAAGGAAAGTGCTCTATTTTCTAAATTTTTTCCGACCACTTTCACAAAAAAAATCATTAAATAAACATTTCTCGAAAAAATACAAAATAAAATCCATCCCAAGATAGACAACGACATATAAATTTTCACCAAAGGAAAAAAACAAGATTTTCTCATCCAAATCGTGGGCAAACGGACTTCAATCTTATAGGCTAAAAAAACAAAACCAAGTCATAGAATTTTGAGTGTTTAATATAGCTAAAATTGTCCATTTTTTAAAAAAATAGTATAGAAACTAGATTCTGGATGCTATGATTCATATTCATATAACTTTTTCTAATTTTAAGTGCGCGTATTGCTAATAATCCCTAAAAGTTGAGATTTTACTTTTTTTGCAATATGACGTCCACTTATGACCCCTTTTGGTCCACCAACTTGCTGCAATTACCCAAAAATATACAAACACTTTCATATCCAACAAAATACGATACAAAATAGTAAAGGATTTTATTAAAACTTATAAAGGACAAGCCCTTATTTTTATAAATAATGATATACAATTCATCATGACAGTACATTAGGAAATATGCCCGTTAATCAACTTGCGAAGATAATACACTCACGTTTAAAAATAAATACAATAATCCTTATCAGATTTTAAACAAATAATACATGACGTAATCATGTGTAAACAATCCAATCAATCACTTCATGAATGTCATTCCTTCCTGCAAACTGTAGGAGAGAGAAAATGTATATATGGGTTAGTTCAAAGAATTGACATGAGTTAACTAACTCGTATTCTTGTTGTATTTAAATGAAATAATAGAATAAGTTAAGGTTAAATTAATTGATAACTAATAAAATTCTTAGTTCATTAATTAAGTAGATATCATTGCTAAAATAAAATGACACTTCGTAATAAAAGGTATGCTTACAAACATATCATTAATACAACTGATAAATATAACTTTTGAAAGTTTAAGTATCATACTATGAAAATGATCAAGAATAGAATTTGTATCAACATCCTTCAATTTTTTTATATATTTATCAAATAATACTATCAATAATGAAATATTCATCAATGTATATTTGTTGTATTCAAATAATTTTTCAAAAATTAACTCATTATCCATTCCCATAATTGAATAACAAATGAATCATTAGTCGTAATAGTCAATAAAATACTAGTGTATGCATTTCAATTTCTTACTCTATAATTTATATTTCCGTAATGAATAGAGAATTAAAAAATAATATCCAAATTATATATAAGAAATTGGATATGAAATACAAAGGTAAATGAAATTTATAAGAAATTGAATTCCCTAGATAATAGACTAGGGAATTCTAAGGAACGACATGATCATAACATCTCAATTTTCAGGGCTATCTATGATTTTCTAGAACAATAGGTCAGAAGCATTACCATGCTCAGTGGCATCTCAGAAGCTATTTGGGGCACTAATGCTGAAACAGACCAGATCATTTCCCAACTGAATGCCAAGGACCCTACACATGTCACTACTCTCATGTTATTTACCTCACGTACAGACTGTTAAATCAAGAATCGACATGGCTTCTAGGAAATAAACTTCTCTAGAGTAGTATTGCTATGGTTTGGATGTTGTTTTGTTGCTATTAGGTTGTTGTTTAAGTGCTGTTGTTTAGCAGTTCTATACTTACTCTGTTTTCACTTGGTAGTTCCCTTTTTGACTACTTCTTGGCTTATTGTAATATCTGGATCTTGATCATCTTTTTGTACTTAATCCTATTTATTTGGATTCTGAGCCTTTTTTGTATTAAGGTATAGTCCCTTCAAAACTATTTGCCATTAATAAAAAAATCCAAATTATATAATGAAATCCATATAATACCAAATACCTTACTAACTTTCATTCCTTTCAACAATAAGCCAAACAGTCATGCTTACAAAGAAATAATCATTACTTAATAGAAAATTTTAGTGATGAATTCAATATCAAATACTTTGTTAAACTAACAATATATTTTCTATGGTGGTTATCTTTACCAACCAATAGTTAAGAGAGAAAGAAAGAGAGAGAGTGTTCAACAATCCATGATTTAAATAACTTGGAAACAACATTAACATCAAATTTATAAATGAAATCTAATACTCACATACAATCAAGCTCATTAACCACTAAGTTAGTAAGATGAGCTAAATGAAACAATCTATCTCAACAAATCCCTATTGGGACGGGATTATTTCTTCATTTTAACCGGTTCAAAGAAAATCTCAACACAAAATAACTTGGAGTTCTCGTTATATACCCTAGTTCGAGTTCATTCAAGGAAATAATGAGGAAGAGAATATGAGTTTTATACATTCATGCTCCTAAGATCTTAATCATGGATTTTTAACAAGAAACTTAAAAATACTATGAAAACCAAACAGTTCCCTCTTCCTCACATTTCTAGACCAAACAAGAAACCATTTTTAAAAAGTATCTTCATAAGAAGAGTTTCAACAATGATAGAGGATTGTAAATACGTGACCTCACATCGCTTCAAATCAACATAATAATAGTGAGCTCTAGATGAGCTAAACTCACAAGGAGCAGTATTGAAGTTCAATATTCAACCATACCTATTACTCCAAACCAAACTAGAACTTAAATATTAAACCCATTTTGTGACAAATCATAGTGACCCTATATTTTATTAAGATCTGGCATAATCTCCATTAAATTTCCAAATTTAAAACAATAATCAACAGACCCTAGAAGGCCAAATCAAATGTAGAAGCAAATCTTACATCTACAAAAAAAACCCATTTTATTTCCAAATTATTCTTTTTTTTTTTCATTTCAAATTTTCATCAGAAAAATAAAGAACAATTCCAATTTTCAAACAATAATAGAAACCCAAACATATTCCCAGGTTTCATAATAAAAATAACAAGAACAAGAGAGAAAACCCATGCATGGTTTGTGTTTTCTGTAATGCCCTGTTCTACGTTACACCTGTCCATCCTGCGGTGATCGAGTGCTAAACATGGAGCGTCATTGTGCCTTCATCGATCATTGGTGGGCTTCGCCTTAGTCGCAGGGAATACTCAATCATCTCCCTCTTCATCGTGTTTGCTGGTGTCGTGTTGTTGTTGTCGTTACCGGCCCTTACAACACCTGTTACGATTTCCTTGTTAAAGGAGAATCATGTTCTCTTTTACCGTGCTTGTTTGTCGGTCCTTCTTAATTTGATTAATAATTATTGTTAAGTTATAATAATAATAGTAATAGAAATAATAATAATATTACTAATTTAATTATCGATCGACGATAACTTCATTATCTTATTGTCGATTGTTATCAACATTATGGTTAATTATCGGTGAACGATTTTATGGTTTGGTTGGTCGTTTTGCGGACCCAGCACCGGTTTGCGCAAGTAGAGGGTCTCCTGTTGTGACGCCGTGGTCGGTCATTGTCCTGTGTTCGTTTTTGAAACTTCTACCACTAGTTTCCTCCTCGGCCGACCAAGCCTTCTCTCGTGTCTTGTTCTATAACTTATTTATTTATTTTTTTATGATAAAATTTTGGATGCATTCACCCATTTTGGACACGTTTGTTCGTGCCTAACCACGTAACCCATCTGCTGGCCACATGCACCACTTTTATTGTTTATTTAATGACCTTTTTGGCCTTCTTGGAAATGCATTTTACTTGAATCTGACCATCGCCTTTCCTTTCTTTCTTGTCTCACCAAATTGTGCTCAGACCATTATGTGGTTTTGCAAATGACGACTTTGATTTAACCACTTGCTGGGTATTAATTGCCTTTCTATCTACTCTTTCACGCCATTCCCTTTCCTGCCTAGCTATGGAGTCGACTAGGTTGTTAGCTGGCGGTGGGTGGAAGGACCTGTATCTTTTATTACCTGCTCTACTTTCTTTGACTTCCTGATGCCCTTGTCTGCCACGTCTTGGGGGAAGGAAACCCCTGTTTTGGGAGGTCTGCAATTCTGTGGTTATAGAATTGTTTTTGTTTGGTTTCAAATGAGCAGAGAAGAGTAGACAATGCATCTTCTTGGGCATCAAGGACAAGAGGGGAAGTAGATGAAGATGGACGTTACTGTTGTAGCATGGTAGAAGCCTGTTGAGCGCTTCCAACAAGCAGGTCGTCCAACTATGGTGTCTTCTGTTCTGTATTGACTGCATCCTCAATTCGGGATTCTCCTTCATGATATGGTTATCAAAATCGACTGTGACAGTGAGAGAGTTACCAGGAGATCTGGAGAATATTATTGTTGAGATTGTAACTACCCAAAAAAAATCCACACATGAACAACACAGTGAAATACAGGATAATTTATTTTTGACTTGCTTGACACATAACATGATGCAACATGTCGTCACCAAGTATACAACTAACACTATGAACAACTTGATACAAGGATGGCCATAAAGGCAGCATGGAAACGTTCACACAAATCAAGGACAATTTACTTTTCTTTTTGAGAAGACAACATAGAAGTCCATTCATAGAACACACTTATAGTTAGGTCCAACCACAAAGAGTTATTCTTGAGGGTTATTTATTTTAATAAGATATCTTGCAATTCTTAGCTTACGTTTTCCAAGGAGGCTCAAGATATGATCCGTATAATTCAACTTGCCAAGCCAAGATTATTCCTTTGACGTTGAGTAATTATCTTTAAATCTTCTCTATTATGACATTTATTTACTTAATTCGTTTATCAAGAAAAGGAGTATTTAAATTCCACAAGGCCATCTACTCACCACTAACGCTACTAAGATTCGTTCTTGCTCACAAGACAACATGGTTTTAAGTTCAACACACTTAAGAGAAGAGATACAAGGTGCCTTGAAAAAGGGTTAGAGGGAGAAGGTCGAGATGAAACATTTTTAGGACCTCATTAGTTATTGCCAGTATTAAATTGAAGCTAGGGCTCTTAACCAGAATTAACAACTTTACTTAGGCTTCGCTAAAAGTACTAACAAGGAGTAAAAGAATTTACTTTCCAAATGGCTGAGAGATAGATTGCGTGATTTCAAAATTGTTTTCTCCTGTTTACTAAATCTTATTATCTTCCAGAACTAACCATAGATTTCCTTTAAGTTCATTTAAGAATTCCACCATGAAAGGGATAGTGTTCATTAGTGTAGCTAAGGGTATCAAGTTATATAATGTTACTTGCAATGATAGTCCTGCCCTTGATTACTTAAAGAATTTCTTTCTCTCAAGTTGGTGACCCCTACGTTACTTTATTTGAATACAACTTTTAATTTAACTTCCTGAAGTATTAAACAATCCCATGTTAGTTTACTTATGACACTTTATTACTAAGTCATGGCAAGGTTTACTCAGAATTTATTCTCAAGGCAAAGTTGAAGCAACACTCATTTACGAGAACAAAACAAGATTACATCATTTCTTAAAATACTGATACTCCACAAGTCACTCAACCACAATAACAAAATTTTCTTATAATTTCAATGATGGCACACAATACAAGGTTTCCAAAGTTCAGATGACAAGTCCACAATACATTATACTAAGACATTAATCCTCTTCTAAAATTTCCACTGACGTTAACAAAAGTTGATCAACATAAAAAGGTTTCGAGAAAAGGATCTTCTCAACTGAGGTTGATGACAAAAGTCTACAAATCTATCCCTCATCTACATGCAAGATCCATCTGCAAAAAATTTTCTACAAGAGTCAGTTCACGAGAACTGAGCAAGATAAGGCTACACAAAACCACCATAGCTATTATCTAACAATATCATGAAAAGAAGCACCTTATTACAAGAATTTGGGTCAAACCTCTAAACACTATGAGCACATCAAGTTATAATAAAGTCTATAACATGTCGATCAAAGAAGGAGAAGACCTTGTACTTCAGTTAGGAGCAAATGCAACGAAAGTAACAATCATATGAGAATGGCCCTTGGCCCTATAAGGAGAAAACAAACAATCTAGCAAAAACAGAATCCCCATCAAGTAAGTGATTAAACAATAATTACAAGATTGAGATTTGATACATATACCAGTCATCTAGAAATTTATCAAAGGTACCAAACGCATAGGCTAAAATGATATTTTTCCAAAAGAACAAGAGTTGATCGGCCCAAGAAGGGGGAAACATGGGTTTCGAAATTAACACAAAAGCCATGCATAAATGAGTTTCAAACCGGAAATCAATTAGAGTATACACACAACATAAGTTTGAAGCGAAGGAAAAGTATACTAGTTTTGACCATTAACTACAAGGAGATTTACCATTCATCCAGAAGGGTCAAAGTCTTACAAAAGCAGCTAGTAGAAAACGCGAGAGAAGAAGGGGTTCCGTCCAACAAGAGTATACAATAATGTCATCAAATATTTTTATAACACTAAAGATTTTGCAAACCTCCACTACAGTACTAATGTTTGGTTAATTTAAAATAAATTACCCATATCCCAAAACAACCATATTTTACGACGACCCTGGGTAACACAGTCAACTGTCGCACAAATAGATACAAACATAATTTCCAAGTGACATTATCAAAACAAGACCTTCCGCTATGAATCCATAAGATTATCAAATGAAAGTTGAGTTTTTCCCGAAGATTAATCACATTTAAGGAAATTTCCATCACAAACTATTACGGTAATTACATGCATAAAAACTGACCAATAATAATTAATAGCGTTAATATTACAAGGGAGAAAATAATGCAAGTTAGGAAAAAAAAACAGAAGAGCGCCATCAACAATAATTCTGAGATGGGGATTAGACCAAACTATTCCAGTGTCAACGAGGTACTAGATTCACACAAAGAACCTCGAGCTTAGTTGATCCGTAAGGCTAGTTATGGTTCAAGTTGCCAGGGATGGTCAAGGTACTTCTTGAGGATGGCCTTAAAAGCCTAGAAACAAGATGAAAGATAATATAAGAGTCTACACCCACGGGACAGAAAACACACTGCACACAACCTTTTCATTCAAAAAGTTTAATACCGAAACTCAAACCGGCTAGCCCCAAGTCTTGATCACACAATCCTACAACCTTTCTTTCTCGATGCCAAAAGGTTATCAAAGGGACTTGCGAAGGAGATAAAAAAATGTCAAATGACAACTTGGGTGCTAGGGAGGAGCTTCAAAATTATCGTAACTTCCATGATATCGAAAATACTAGTTAATCAACATAACAACTTGCAACTCAATCGCAGAGAAGAATTAATACATAAACAAATAGACGAAGGTCTATCATTCGAGTAAGAGAAACATAACATTTAAAGGAGAGGGCACATGCATCCTTTCGACCCACATTCTGTCAACGATAAAAGCTAAAACAAGAAGACACAAGCAATAAGGGAAATCTCCCATCATGACATCCAACTGACAAATCAATGCAAGGAAAAGTGGTTCGATTTCACAATATTTTTAAATAAAATAACAGTAGAAAAGTGTAGAAATATCTTGCCTGTTTCTCCAGCTTCCACAGGTCGTACAGACTCCACACGGGCCAGCATAAAAACAATAGCATGAGACAAGGATGTGAGTACTGCTGCTGGCGATGTCAATGGGCCAAATGTGATAACTGGATAGAAAGATGGGGCAGAAAATTTAACAGTTGAGTCCTTTCACAAATCCACCTCACACCACCTTGTAGTGTCAGCCTATAATCCCATAAGCTTCCCCAATCTGCCTGTCACTAGAATATCTCAAGTCTCTAAGACAAGTGTGACTTTCATCAACACGTATAGAATCCCTAGCACTGAGCTGTCTCCCACGCATACAGGTGGGAGATATTTGTTTTTCAGAAAGATGCTCCTCATGCTTCAATCTATGTCTGCTGGATTCTTTTTCTTTCACAGGTGGAACCACAGAAGGTTTAAAGTTAATATCATAACACTTTTCAGAGGAAGCAGCATCAGAATATGACTTAGAAGTCTTGAGACCCTCTGCTCTTATTTGATGAAAAGTTTCAGTATTGGTGGAAGCATTGTCGTTCAGTTTCAGACTCTTGCCTCATAGTTTCATTGGCATTTGTCTCTATACCATCATCTTCTTTATATGTAGGTTTCTGATCATTGTTACCAGCCTGATGCTGTTTAATTGACAATTCATTCCTGTTACACCCTCCATCCTCATGCATGATTCTGACTCTAATATTCTTCCCTCCCTCTAGTATATCATGCTGTGACTCACGTTTTATCATTTCAGAAACACAAATTTGAACATCTACATCTTCTTGTTCCTGGAATTTCTCTTGAAGAGACATATCTCTTTCAGATATTTGACATGATTGTTCTTTATGGCTGTTCCCAGAAAAACATTTAACCCTATGCTCAGCAGTATCATTTTCTACGCAGCTTCCAACCTTCCCCTGCACCAAATCACTTTTCTGTTCATTGGTCCTTAGAAGAGTTTCTTTCTCGTTACTTTGTTCAGGGAACATGACCTTTCTATGTGAGGAAGGACTGTGATTTCTCACACTTCTGGATCCCTTTGGTATTTCCACCGGTTTCCTCAGACACTGGAGAGGCTTCAACCCTGCGACATCTACGTCTTCCATTATTCTCAAATTGCAGTCGATAAGACCTTTGATGAGGACTGAAACATGCTCGAGAGTTCCACACACCCGGATGATAAATCGAAGTAGAATATGGAAACCTTTGAGTATGAAATACGATATTTGGATGATTCGAAAAGGATGGAGGTATGTGAACTGTAATAAAGGGGAAAATATAACAATTCCATAAATTCGAGTGGATGATTGTCCAAATACAACTACAAAGATCGTCACAAAGCCAAAAAGGGTTACGCAAAAGAAACCAGAGCCAAATTCAAGCCGACACCATCGATGGGTTTGAGCAAGCAAGCAAGGTAATTTGTAATTCGTGAATACACTGAAGTGGAACAGATCCGCCTCAATGAGATCCTCTTCCACGGGTTGCATCGTGAAACAAACAGAAAGGTTTCCATAGAAAATATTTGCAATAAATCTCATCAGGTCTGCTGGTAACACCCTCACTGTCACAAAGTCGATTTAGATAAAAAAATATCTTGAAGGAGATACCCGGATTTGAGGATGCGTCTGATACAGAACAGATGACACCATAGTTGGACGACCTGCTTGTTGGAAGCGCTCAGCAGGCTTCTACCATGCTGCAACAGGCCGGCTTCCCTAGCTTGCAGCTTCTTCTAACCACCACCTGGACGGAAGCGACTTTCCAAAATGAAAAGGCAAGACAGCTCAACTAAAACTTTATCTCGTTCTTCTACTACAGCTGCAAGATTTTGCAACCACTGATCACGACTGTGGTCGCGTGCAACCGACTGCAGGTTCAGCACCAACGGTTCCTTGAGATCACCCTGCAGCAGCTGTCGCACTTAACTCTCTCTGGAGGCCACTGATTTTCTGAGATAAGTTTACTTCTCGGCCCTGTAGCTGCTGCATATAGCCAAACACTTCCTCACGGCACTCTCCTAGGAGAAATTTCGGTTCTACGCTCCACTGAAACTACCTGTACAACATGATTTTGAGGATCTACACCCACCCACGCAACATCAGGGCGACAGACCTTCATTTCACCATCAATGAATCCACTATCCAGAACACGCCAATGCAATTCATCTGTTTCAGCATTTGATGGAGTGCAAAACAAGCATTCGTGGTTGGACAGACACGACAGGTAGACCACGTGAACAGCAGGTGTAAGTCAACATTTTAATCAATGAGCATGTGCGGCCACCGAAGTCTCTTGCGTGAGCAGGTCAAAAAAAACAAAAGATTTGCAAATCAAGGAAAACAGTGGGTGCGGCCACCAGCAAGGATTCCATCACATCACTCTTTAAGGTCTCCATCCTCCACGCAGTCAGGAAATAATGCTGACCGAGACAAGGTAGGTTGGGGGCATTACAGAGATTCTCTATTGTTTTCTTACTTGTTTTACGTTGTAACTCATGGAAGAGTATCTCATACAAAGCGGACTGTTTTATCGTAATATTCACGAAGCAAAAATTGCTTTGCTGTTTCATTTTTTTTCCACTCTGCCCGTAGATGAGTATCTGTCTCCTTCTTGTGTCCGATTCTGGTGACTTCGGTCACACTTTGGCTCGTTTTTGTTGGCCTATCAAGCTTGGCCCGTAGCAAGTGCTCAACTCGGCGAAGCCAATATAATGGCGCATGCTTTTTGTGTTGGTGACAGATCACACCCTCAGGCACAGGAGATCTATGCAATGTTGGAGAAAATGTCTTGGGAGATGAAGGTAGCAGGATTCTGTTAATTGGAGGAATAGGATACACTGGTCGCCATGTAGCAAAGGCCAGCATTGATCTTGGCCATCCCACTTATCTTCTTGTAAAACAGTCCACAGCTTCAAATCCTCAGAAGGCCGAACTTCTTGAATCCTTCAAGGCCTCTGTCGGATTACATCTCCATACTGAGCTTCATCTGAGATATTTTCAGGAAGATGGCGGAGGAATTCACGAAAGTGGTGCAGTTGCGTCCAGGCACAAGTGGGCTTACGATGGTGGTAAAAGTGGTGGATGCAAAGGTGGTTTTGCAGAAGGGGCCTCAGGGCCGTCAAATGTGACTTGCCGAATGCCTTGTGGGAGATGACACCGCCATTATTGTATTCATTGCCAGAGGTGATCAAGTGGAATTGATGAAGCCTGGAGCAACAGTAATACTACACAATGCCAAAGTTGACATGTTCCGTGGGTCCATGAGGCTGTCAGTTGATCGATGGGGACGTGTTGAACCAACAGAAGATGCCAAATTTGAAGCAAAGGAAGATAGTAATTTATCGTTGATAGAATTCGAGGTTATCACTGTTGTTGATTGAATAGTTTTTGATGTTATAATTCAGATGCATTCCGTACAAGTTAATGGATCAGTTTAACATTATCAAGGCAATCAAAGAGGTTGGAACCATCAAGAGTTTTCTGCCATCTGAATTTGGAAATGATTTTGATAGAGTCCATGCAGTCGAGCCTGCAAATACTGCATGGGGTTACAAGGTCAAAGTCCGTAGGGCCATTGAGGCAGAAGGAATTCCCTACACATATGTTTGCAGCAACTGTTTTGCCACGTATTTTGTGCCAAATTTGGGGCAACCAGGCCTTACTGCCCTACCAAGGGATACAGTTTCGATTTTAGGGGATGGAAATGCCAAAGTTGTGTTTGTGAAAGAGGAAGATATTGGCACTTTTACCATCAAGGCAGTGGGTGACCCAAGAACTCTGAACAAGAAATTATATTTGAGGCTTCCTGCCAATACATATTCTTTCAAGGACCTGGTAGCTTTGTGGGAGAAGAAGATAGGAAAGACTCTGGAGAAAAAGGCAAGATATTTCTACACCTTTCTACTGCTATTATATTTACATTTATTGCGAAATCGAACCACTTTTCCTTGCATTGATTTGTCAGTTGGATGTCATGATGGGAGATTTCCCTTTTCTGCTTGTTTCTTCTTGTTTTAGCTTTTATTGTTGATAGTATGTGGGTCGAAAGGATGCGTGTGCCCTCTCCTCTGAATGCTATGTTTCTCTTACTCGAATGATAGACCTTTGTCTGTTTGTTTATGTATTAATTCTCCTCTGTGATTGAGTTGCAAGTTATTATGTTGATCAACTAGTATTTTCGATATTATGGAAGTAAGTTACGATAACTATGAAGCTCCTCTCTAGCACCCAAGTTGTCTTTTGACATTTTTTGTTAGCCCCTTCGCAAGTTCCTTGGATAACCTTTTGGCATCGAGAAAGAAAGGGTGTAGGATTGTGTGAGCAATGCGTGGGCTGGCCAGCTTAGAGTTGTGGTATTAAAACTAGTAGAATAAAAGGGTTCGTGTGCAACGTGTTTTTCCGTCTCGCGTGTTTAGACTCTTATACTATCTTTCATCTTGTTTCTAGGCTTTTAAGGCCATCCTCAGGAAGTACCTTGACCATCCCTGGCAACTTGAACCATAACTAGCCTTTCGGATCAACTAAGCTCGAGGTTTCTTTGTGCGAATCCAGTACCTCGTTGACACTGGAATAGTTTTGGTCTAATTCCCCTCTCGGAATTGTTGTTGATGACATTATTGTGTACTCTTGTGTGACGGAACTCCCTTCTTCTCTCGCATGTTTGCTACTAGCCTGTAAGACTTTGACCCTTCTTGGATGATTGGGAAATCTTTGTAGTTAATGGTCAAAACTAATATACTTTGCTTTCACCTCGAAACTTATGTTGTGTGTATATTGTATTTGATTTCCGGTTTGAAACTCAATTATACATGGTTTTTTTGTGTTAATTTTTGAAACTCGTGGTTCCCCTTTCTTGGGCCGATCAACTCCTGTTCTTTTAGAAATATATTAATTTAGTCTATGTGTTTGGTACCTTTGATAAATTCCTAGATGGTTGGTGTATATATCAAATCTCAATCTGGTAATTTTTGTTTAATTACTTACTTGATGGGAATTCTGTTTTCTGCTAGATTGTTTGTTTTCTCCTTATAGGGCCAAGGGCCATTCTCTTACGATTGCTATACTTTCGTTGCTTGTTACTCCTAATCAAGTACAAGGTCTTCTCCTTCGCGATTGGCATGATGAAGACTTTATTATAACTTGATGTGTTGATAGTGTTTAGAGGTTTGAACCAAATCTTGTAATAAAGTGCTTCCTTTTCGTGGTATTGTTAGATAATAGTTATGGTGGTAAATTGTGTAGCCTTATCTTGCTCGGTTCTTGTGAACCGACTCTTGTAGAAAATTTGCTGCGAGATGGATTTTGCATGTGTAGATGAGGGATAAATTTGTAGACTTTTGTCATCTACCTCATTGAGAAGATCCTTTGCTCGAAACCTTTTTATGTTGTTCAACTATTGATAACATCCAGTGGAAAGTTTAAAAGAGGATTAATGTCTTAGTATAAATTATTGTGGACTTTGTCATCTGAACTTTGGAAACCTTGTATTGATTGACCATCATTGAAATTATAAGAAAATTTGGTTATTGTTGTTGAGTGACATTGTTGGAGTATCAGTATTTTAAGAATTGATGTAATCTTGTTTTGTTCTTGTAAATGAGTGTTGCTACAACCTTGCCTTGAGAATAGATTTTGAGCTAAACCTTGACATGACTTAGTAATAAAGTGTCATAAGTAAACTAACATGGGATTGTTTAATACTTCTGGAAGTTAAATTTAAAGTTGTATTCAAATAAAGTAACGTAGGGGTCACCAACTTGAGAGTAAGAAATTCTGTAAGTAATCAAGGGCAAGACTATCATTGCAGGTAAACTTTATAACATGATAACCCTAGCTCCTCTAGTGAATATTATTCCTTTTATGGTGAAATTTGTAAAATGACCCTAAGGTGAAATGAACTGTTAGTTGTTTGAAGATGATAAGATTTAATAAGCCAGAGAAAACAAATTGGAGACCTCACCATCTTTCTCACCGCCATTTGGAAAGTAAATTTTTACTCCTTGTTATTACTTTTAGTGAAGCCTAAGTAAAGTTGTTGATAATTCTGGTTAAGAGCCCTAGCTCCAATTTAATACTGGCAATAACTAATGAGGTCCTAAAAATGTTTCATCTCAACCTTCTCCCTCTATCCCTTTTTCAAGGCACCTTATATCTCCTCTCTTAAGTGTGTTGAACTTAAAACCATGTTGTCTTGTGGGCAAGAACGAATCTTAGTAGCGTTAGTGGTGAGCAGATGGCCTTGTGGAATTTAATTACTCCTTTTTCTTGATAAACGAATTAAGTAAATAAATGTCATAATAGAGAAGATTTAAAGATAATTACTCAGTGTCAAAGGAATAAACTTGGCTTGGCAAGTTGAATCATACGAATCATATCTTGAGCCTCCTTGAAAACGTAAGCTAAGAATTGCAAGATGTCCCTTTTAAAATAAATAACCCTCAAGAATATCTCCTTGTGGCTGGCCCTAACTGTAAGTGTGTTTTGTGATTGGACTTCTATGTTGTCTTGTCAAAAAGAAAAGTAGATTGTCCTTGATAGGTGTGAACGTTTCCATGCTGCCTTTATGGCCATCCTTGTATCAAGTTGTTCACAGTGTTAGTTGTATACTTGGTGACGACATGTTGCGTCATGTTATGTGTCAAGCAAGTCAAAAAAAAAAAAAAGAAGTTATCCTATATTTCACCGTGTTGTTTCGTATGGATTTTTGGGTCGTTACATTTTCTTTCTTTTACAAATTTTCTTTTGAAATCAACAACTTGTATGCCCAAAAAAATCCAAATAGCTTTCCAAACAAAACTTTAAATACAACATATGCCATTAAAAATAGATTCATCATTGCATGCATATGATAAACAACAACTTCCTGAATTATCTCCCAAAAACTTCATGTAGAGCTCAAACCATAACAAATTGTAATGCCAAAAATGCAAACAAAGAGAGAAGTTACATGTTTTTGGCTTCCTCAACAAGCTATCAATTCCCAAGGAACCGTGGAAATTAATTACCATTAAGATATTCCAAAGGTGCCACGTGGTGGCTTATTAAACCCAAAACCCCTTTTTCATGCAATATGGTCTATGAACATTCAAAACTTTAAAAATATCAATTACCTTATATTCCTCGTGGTTTATGACCATCTTCCAACAAAAGCCATAAAAAAATTAACCTTGCAAAGTAGTCAATGACATTTTATTGAAACATTCAATATTAACAATGCTAAGGAAGGGGTCGATGACCATAGTTAAGACATCAACATTGTCCAAAATTCAAACATTATTTTCCAAGTGGTCCAAGATCAAGTCTCATAACATTAAACTTTAATTTCTATGTGGTTTAAGAACAATTCCATTTAAAATCAACGTTAAAAAATTTCAATGCAATGCGCTTTGAGATCAATCATTCGAAACATGAAACTATGGAGCTCATTCAACTATTCACATGCCTTTACCATAACACTTCAAGTTACCTTAAACATTGCAAAACATCCTTAAAGAATGCAAACAACAAAGGGGAGTTCAAACAGATCAACATCATGCTATGATGCAAGCCAAAAGGTGGTCGTCATCAAAATAACTTCAAACATAATTAATTATATATATATATATATATATATATATATATATATAAGTCATTATCTGTCAATCAACATGACGGAAAATACATTAAATTTAAATGCTTTATAAAGAGTTAAATGCTTTGTATTTTCTCTCGCTCTTTCTTTAAATGCTTTGAATTTACAATGAGAAAATATTGAATTGTTTTCTTTAGGATGCTTTTATATATGTTTGTGTCCTAAATGCACTAATGCACTTATGTATTTATAGAGTTCTTGAATTCAAATCAAGATCGTATTGGAGTGCAAGTCAATACACAATGAGTAGGAATATTGAAAATAAAGGCTCAAAACTTTGGGGGACCTAAAATTGTGCCATTGAGAGCCCATAGAAGGAAAAGTCCCATAACTATACGCTTATGGTTTTGGTGAAAACCCATAATAATAGGAAAACAAAGGGAAGAGTTAAAATAAAAGAGAAGAGAAAAGAACAAGGAAACATATTTTAATACAACCAAAAAATAGGGAAATACATCAATAAGAACCTAATATAGACCAATAATCGACAAATACATAAATATATGAAAACAATACAATTATACAACTAATTATTATATCTTATACCAATAATAGGTATCTACACACGTACTACACTTTTGTATCTTATTTATGAATTCCAAATTTATATATTAAATAGATCCTTACCGTATAATTTATTAAAGTACTTGAATTAGAAAATTATCATCAAATCACATTTAAAAACAAACCAAAAAAACAACACATACAAATCTATTTACTTCATTCATATATATATATATATATATCATATTATATATATATATATATATATATCTCACTTTCTCTGGTCAAAAACTACAGAAACCACCACCAACATCTTATTCCATATATCAACATAACTTATATTCGCCTTGGAAAATATGAACACATCATGATGTTGTAATTCCTCCTTTTAACCTCCAAATTCTGTGTTGTTATGATATTGGACATTCTTTTTAAGTCCATGACAATAAGCATCCACGGCATTGGTTCCCAAAAAAAGTTGCTGCCCATTATCTAACTTGTCCCGCAATCGTATGGTTATCCTTTTGCAGGTGACATTTTAAAGCAAAAGTTTCAAAGGTGTAAGCTGTTCTCCATCATGAATTATGATGAACTTGTTTAAACCTGCAAGAGCAATACCTCCAAACGTGCACGTATGACACCACTAATTAATAAAGTGAACGCGTTGCCTCATCAAATGTGTTTGTTTTCGAGCTTTCTTCTTATTTCCCCTCCTTTTCTTCCTCTTTCGGTTGGGTAGGGGCAAATGCGGGGTGGTGGAGTGGCAGGAATGATTGAGGATGGTTGATTGGTTTGTTAATATAATATAATATAAAGTTATATAAGGAAAATAATAAAAGAGAACACATTACTCATAAATTTATATTTGAGCTGAATGTATAGATTTGAAATGTTGAGTTTTTTTGTTTCTTTTTATATAGATTTTTTTAATAATTAAAAAATTGTGTAATAAATATGTCATTAAAAATTATAATTAACTTATGTTTATTAATACTATTTTTTTACAAGATAAAAAAGGTCCACAACAAAAAAATGATTTTGCAAATTAAGGTTGTCTTACATGCTTTCCAATCTTGCCTCATTCATATCTCTTCCAAACTAAAAGGTACAAGAATGCTCATTAACAAGAATATGATACTAGAGGATCTATAGTTACATGATACTAGGACATATTTAGTTGAAGGTACAAAAACAACAAAAAATATGATCTCAATATGGAAAATTAACCCTCGATTAAGATGAGTGGGTGCATAAATATGATCTCTCACTACAATGATGAAACTCATCCTTCTAATATGGAATGCATTTAATTAGTCTCTAGTTGAAACAAAAGTTATCAAGGTCCACCCATAGAGGATTTGGTGGTATAACATGTTATTTCAAAACACGTCTGATTAATTTTTTTTTGACCTTAATCACTAATTTATATTTTTTTGAAATAAAGGATTAATAAATATTAGTATTTTTATTATTGTTAATTTAGTATTATTATATTTTACATTTTCTTAATTATTTTTAATATAGATAATAATATTAATATATTCAAATATAAAGGTAAAATAATTTTTCTTGAAGATTTTAATGACAAAATAAATTGTAAGCAAGTTATTATTCTCAAATGTGGTGGCAACTTTATACCATTTTGAATTGATTAAAATCTAAATATAACTTATGAATTTGCTAGATCTTTTAAAACCATACTCAACAACTTTTCACAATAACTAATGAAGCAAAGTAGTACCCATGAGCTCGTCATATGCCATAGTTTAAAGTATTGGCCCAACAATTAATTACTTGCATCTATGAAAATGGTACTAGTACTATAGACTTTGTCGTTTCCTCATTTTAATTGATTTTAAAAATATCTTTACATTAATATTGAGTGTAAACATGGCTCTGCTATCAAGTCCAAATATTAAAATCCAACATAACTATATTAAAAACAAACATACAATTAGAAACAAAAAAATTCACAACTTCAATTACATTCAAACATAAAGACCTTAAACATTTCCTAAGATACATGTTCAAAATATTTTCTAGGCCTTTCCAAATGCCTGACCTATGTACTTATTTCATCTCCACTTTATTTAATTATATTAACAATAACTCACATAACAAATATTTCACTCTTAACCGATGCAAAACTTATATGTGAATATATTGATTGTTATTTTAAAAAAAAACAAAAATGGAATACTTAAAATTACAAGAATGAATTGATTAAAAAGTGAATATTTATATGAAATACTTTAAAAAAAGAGTGAATTTAAATCTCAACAAGTGATATGCAAAACTTTAATATCTTTGCAAATATAACCCAAAGCAATTTTGGAAACCAATTTTACCTAAGAAACTTATCAAATTGTTATAAACAATTAATTTTTTAAATCTCAAACACCTACATTTTGCTCCTATCAATTCGAAGGATTCATGTAATGATATAACTCTCACGTGATAAATTGAGACTTTTCTCAATTGTTAACATCAAATATGGGAGAAAGAAACTTGCAAGGGTATAGATATATACATCGAAGGCTATCAAAATGATTTATTACTTGATTGGAAGCTTTTAGTTTTGCTTAACATATGAGACTTTTTCTATCACTACATTATAAAAAGGATTCCCTAAATAATGCTCGAAAAGATACATTATACCCCTCTACAAAAACTTGGGATAAAAAAGTCTTTCTGGAAACAAACATTCAAAGTATTCTTAAAATTTAAAAATAATAAAGAAGACTTTTCTTCTTGCTTTGTTAATTTTATAAACTCTTTTGACATCCTCCGAATGCAAATATCTTAATATATATGAAATCTTTAGCCATTCCCTCTACTCTAAATGTAGAATCGCAGTAAATAAGTTGTACAATATGAGCAAGCAATTTTCTAACTATAAACTAGTCAGAATTGGTAAGAAGAAATTAATTGTAATGTTGAAGTAAGACACAATTGTAATTTCCCCAAATTCTTAAGATGGGTGCATAAATACTATTTTAAAAACCACTTACATAATTCTACTCTTGCTTTCACTAACAACAATGACCTTTTAAAGCAACTCTATGACCTAGAAAAACAAATAGGTGTCCTTAAATGATTTTATAATAGGTTTGATTTAATGGTACAAACATAGATAAAACCATAATCACGATTTTAAAATATATAATATATTGTATCTTACAATTTTCAATACAACAATCATTCTCTTGAGAATTGGTTCAATCTTATAATTTCTTAGGTATTAATATGAATCATAAACTAATATAGACCTTAGTATTGAATTTGTTTTCGAATATGGAAGGCCTATTATAGTTTGTACAACCAATGTTATTGGGATTAAAATCAATACTATTCTCTAGCATCTTCACATCTATGATCATTGTTAGGAATAAATTGAAATTTTCTAAATATACTAACAACATGTGATTTGAGAACATTTACTAAAAATATAAATCTAAATAAGATATGAAGATGTCAAAATAAGATATAGAAACATGTTTATCCTGGAAAGCAATTTCAAGTAAAATACTTATTGTTGCACAATATTTTTTTCTATTATATTAACTTTAAACCCAAATTACAAATAATACAAGATATCTTCAAGACATTTTAATATAGTATTCCACGCATGAAAAAAGTACAACTATAATACAATACTTAAATATTCATACTATCAAGTATTTCATGTGTGTGTCTATGTATCCATCTCTCGATACCATAATAATGGTGAAAATCATTACTTTTTTGTTTTATGGCTAAGAATTTGCACACTGTAAAGTAGTTACATGCTTTAAAACATCTAATGAATATATAATATAATAATATAAAGATTCTCTATAACCAATGTATATTAATTAATGCACAGTATTCTTTCACCAACCATGTTAGAATATTTTTCAAAATGTTACTTTACACCTCTAGTCTTCCTTCCTAGTGAGAAAAATGTTGCCAATGCTTCATTGTCACACATAAATGTTGCAAAAATTAAATGTGCACCATAATATAACTCCCATTATACACATATTCATGTGCATAGTCTTGTACATAACATGAAAATCAACATTGTACAAGTTCCATGCAATGCCCATGTGCCGATATCCCTATGCATATATACCTTTGTGTAAGCCCTCCATGTGCAAGCTTATCTAACATCATCCATTACACAATATAACTTATGAATAACTATGCAAAATTTAGAAATTCCCAACATTATTTCACTTGTTAAAAATTTTCATAAAAGGAGAAAAACCCATTATTCAAAAGTTGTGAGGATCCGAGCACATGTTTCTCCCACACCAAGAGAAATTCTTAGTAGAAACTACCTTAATGAATGAATTTACAACATTTGAATATCTCAACCTTATCTATATGTATCTTGTTTTCCTCCACCATTTCCATTATAAAATTATATTGCACATCAATACACTTAATGCGAGATCAATACTCAGGTCCCTTCACAAAAAAAACACACTCTGAGAGTCAAAGTTTATCCTCACTTTTTTGTATGAATATAATAGAGTGGAGCATAATCTCTAAAGTCAAAATTATTCCGCTCTTTGCTTCATTATTTTATGTATACTCATTTTCAATGGTAGATATTGCAACACTTATACTTGACATTTACTCATCCAAATTACAACTCCACTGAAAAATGTAAACATTGTTACCCAACAGATGTTCACCTATCCAAATACCTACCAAATCACAATTTCACAAAACCATGTACACTCACTTATTTTCTTTCAATAAGAATTCCTTGATAGAGAACTTAAGGTCTTGGGCTATTGGTGAGTTACAAGTAGTTTGTAATCATTAACCCAAGTTCCATTCCCATTGAGTTCATTGGATGCTTTCAATAAGTGGCCATGGGGACGCCTTCAGGTAGGGGTCAAGCTTCTCCATATGGACCAAACAAAACATAGTGGGGTGCTCCGAATGCGGATCGCTCGGCAAACATTAAGGACCCAAGCCAACTGCCATGTCCCACTTAGAGAAAGTTCTCCTCCACCACTCCAGTTAATAGCTCTAGTATAATAAAAGCCTTTACCATCCAAAGTTTGAACTCAAGGTCTTGGGCTATTAGTGAGTTACTAGTAGTTTGTAATCATCAACCCAAGTTCCATTCCCATTGAGTTCATTGGATGCTTTAAATAAGTGGCCATGGGGACAACTTGAGGTAGGGGTTGAACTTCTCCATATGGACCAAGTGGAACATAGCGAGGTATTTGAAATGCGGATTGTTCAAAGATAAATTAAGGACCCAAGCCCACCCCCATGTCCAACTTAGTGAAATTAATCCTCCACCTCTCCAGTTCATAGCTCTAGTATAATAAAAGAGTTTACCATCCAAATTTGTAGGATTGGTCAAGGATGGCAAACTCCAGAAAAATCGTGAAGAAGAAAGGATTCATGAATTTGCTAGCAGAGAGGAGAGAAGGATGGGGGAGCCCACAAGATACATGGGCAACAATAGAGGAGGGTATTGATCTCCCTTCGACGACGTGCCAGCTGATGGGCATGGGAGAAAGTCATGCCTTAACCCTAAATATGACAAGGAGGGATTCAATATGATGATTAGGTTTGTTTTCGAGGAGATGCACAGGGATGTGGGAGATTCAAGCTAGGGGTATCTTTCAAAGCTTCCTTGGTAAAAATGATGGTAATATGGAAGGAAATCAGGCATATTTGGTGGATTTAGTTGAAGAAATCCCATCGCTAGTAGTCGATCACATGTAGGTGGAGGAATATTATCAAAACCTATCTTGGTATGCCATAATAGGCCACTTTGATGGGTAATGGACTTCATCTACATATTTATACTAGTGGATTTTTCAAAATTGGACAGAGAAGTGTGAAATCTTCCTTTGTTCCAGAGGTTTTTTTGTGGTTCATTTTAGGGAAGCGGAGGATTATCAGAGGTTCTTGTCAGAAGGACCATGGTTCTGGGGCAACGTTGGTCTATTTTTGACTCTTGGTTCCTTGAATTTGATTCAACACTCTTGCAATATCCAAAACACCGGTTTGGTTGAGAGTACCCAATCTTTCTTTGCACCTTTGGTATGCACTAGAAGATATCGAAATGTATTGGGAAGGTTTATTAAAGAATTCTTGGATAGATCTCATGTGGGCCTATGTTCCTTCACTCGTATGTGTGTGGAAGTTGATTTGAGTAAAGGGCTGCCAGATCGAATTAATTTAAAATTTGAAATTTTTTAACATTCACAATATTTGGATTACGAAAATATGACATTCCATTGTAGAATCTATAGAAACCCTAGTGATTTGCAAGCATCACGTCCTTTGAAAAATTAATCAGTTAAGAAGAGTGACTCAGCCTTGACCAAAGGTTGGGGATCTTTGGATCCGATTTAGTGGATGTTGTAACTTTCAAGGAGAATCCCTATAATTCCAATACCAAGAATAAGGAAGAGGCAATCATGGAAAAGGAAATGATGGATACAATTCAGGATTATCAAGGGATTATTGTGGTTAGCAGAATGAAAAGGGAGCTTTCTGTCACCAAAATGGATTCGATTAGGAATCCCTTTCGGATAATTAGATAGCATCAGTGAATCCATGTGATCTTCCACTCATAATTTCAGCAATGAATGGTAAGTGGCAAGAGGTAAAGAACATGAAATATAAGAAATGTCACATGGGTAATATTGAAGACTATTTCCCGTCGCAGGAGGGGAAATAGCCTATTTTTGGTTGTTGGTTTAAGCTCTAATTTCGTAGGAGTGCTTTTCAATAATCAGGGGGTGTAGGCCCTGCAGAGTTTAGTAATTTTTAGGGGTTTTAGGCCTCTCTTTATAAAGGGAACGGGTCCCTTCAACCCGCTTTATCAATGAAAAAAGACTCCCTTGATAGAAAATAACATGATAATAATTTATATGCAAAAATACATGAAGATCATCTTCACACAGCTAATGCTCCTTCCCCATATTGGGCATATATCTACTAATTACTCATGTTGCATGTAAAATGTTAGGTATTTTGTAAGTCAATGCATACATCAATATTTCTAGTGCACTTATAAATGGAACATCAACCATGTCCTCTAGCTCTTCTTGTGTCTTTGGATTTTGCATAAGAAAACGTTTCAAAAAAATTGGAAAATTTATGGTCACAAATTCATTATCATGCATCTTAAAATTGTCCAAGATTTTTTCTAAATTATCCAAAGCTTCCTATTTGTATGATCTTACTTAATTTACATGCCCAAAGTGAAATATGTAGCATCAAGAAATTTCATGTCAAATAAAATAGACAACTGATACTTAAAATGCTTGATTATTTCCATGAAATTTCCAATCAATAACATGTCATCCACATTATGATGATTGCTTCCCTTATTTTTTGAATTACACACAAGTATATGCTTTACTACACACAAGAACAATATTTAACAAATAACTATAAACATTTCAATGGTTCCACATCACTAGTGATTGTTTCAATCTATACAAGGAGTTCTTCGGTAGTAGATGAAGTCCTCTTTCCCCTTTTCCATGAAATTCTTATGTTGTGTCATGTAGATTTCTTCTTCAAGTTCCTGAGTAGTAACATAGTTTTAACATCCATATGATCTATCTCCAAATCATATGTAGTGGAAATAAATTAAAAAATCTAATTGAAATCTATTTTTAAATAAGAGATAACATACCTCAAATAATTGAATTCTCTCCACCTGATATAATCCTTTCATAGTTAGGAGACCCTTATACTTCTCTAACTTATCTTACGCATTGCACTTCTTTTTGAAAACTCACCTCCAATCCATTTGTTTTTTCCCGGGCATAATTGTAGAAAATCCCATTTCTCATTCTTATTTACAGAAAAAATTGTTATTTTATCAATCAATCAAGTTATTGAGTTGATTGACTTTTTCTACTAGTAGTCTTTCCTATGAATTTTTCTATTAATAGTATTTTTAAAGAATTTATGTGCAAGCAACCACTCTCCAAACCCTATCCTTAGCCTCTTATTTCCCCCTTAAAAGACCATAGAGATAGTGTGTGTGGTAATAATTATGAAAGATAGGTTCATTTTAATATTCTACGAGGAGGGACATTGGTCCTCTCTCACATTTTAGCTTATTATTACAATAGTCATTCTCTCTTGATCATATCTTTATTTATATTACTTTTATGTTTCATTTATGTATGTACATACAACTATGCTGATAGTCTTGAGGTTATTATGAAAATCTTGGAGCCTCTCTAGAATTTATAATATGGTATTAGATCTTTCCCAATCTTCACTTTACTACTTGGATGATTTTTAATCTTTGAAACTAATCTCCTATTCATTTTTGTGAGTTTTCTATGAAGGTTACATCAAGGGGCTTAGTTGGTTCACCACTTTTAGATCTTCAAAGATGGTTTTTAGGTATTCTAGTACATCCAAAATTCTCACAAATATTAGTTTTGAATTTTGTTTCTTCTTCAATTTTTTTATAGAAAAAATAATTAATATGTTTTTAAAGGAAAAAAATCTATTCCTCTACATAAATCATGAAGAATCAACATAATGCTTTTGATCCCAATTATGCTAAAAATATAAGCATGCAAATTATGAATAGTACTTTGTCTATAGATTTAGAGTTTCAAAAAAATTATTGTAGGTTTTGGAAACTTTTTTACATTTTTGATAGTTTTTGTAGATGACCCCTTAGGGTTTTACTCCATCTCTAGCACACTTGACTCCGACAGGGCATATCTTGGTAATATAGTGATATATTAAATTAATTTTCTTTCCAAGTGTCTATTTTTTCAAGAGATTCACATTAGTGTATGTATAGTTTACATATTTTATCTAATGTACATGTTATTCATAGTTTTTCTGGATATGCCACCTTCATAGTTCATGATTAAATTTATGATAACTTTCACATGTACGTGTAATGCCCGCTCCTTATTGCTCTCTGCAAGCGGCCTGTCCCCAAAGCGTGGGGCTCCAAAAATAAGATAAAATAAAATTTTTGCTATGGTTAGTTGGTGGATGGGTGACATTTCTCGTCACATCTTAATTGATCTGTAATCTCCTGTTTGGCGTGGGACAGTGGAAGTCGGTGGAGTATTAACTTCCTTCACCATGATCTCATTTGGATTCTCTTCTTCAAAACGAAATCTTTCCCAGATTTTCTTCTTGCCAGCTGCGTAGATTGCTGGTGATTGTGCAAGACTTTTGTACTCTTTTTTTACCTCGCTGGCGCATTTTTTCTTCCTCCCGGCATGTTTTCTCGCCTTGGTTATTCACGTGAGTCTGGTTTGACGTGGGTGTAGATGAAGCTACAAGCTAGTGTAGCAGGCGTGTTACCTCCACTTTCTTGGGTGCTGCGAGGTGTGTTCTTGCAGGATTTCTACAGCACAGAGTGACCTACGAGTTACCTTGAATCTGTTTTACAAACGGCTCTAGATTTGCACACTCGACAAGCTCCAGGTGATATTCTATTGTTTCGACTGACAGATGATATAGGTAAAATGGTTTCAAAACTTGAAGATCGGATTCAGAGTCTAGAGGAAGGTTCTGTGGTATGCCAATGATTCGAGCGGACTCGCGTGGATGGCGAATTCAACGACTCTTGTGGGGAGAAATTCTTCTCTCGCCTTTAAAAATGGAAGTCTGTCCATCATAGACGAGAAAGGGCTAAGCACATGGAGTAGTAAGGATTTATCTGGTTCACCAATGGACTGATGTTACCGGATACGTAATTCGTCCTCAATACAAGCCAGGCTGGCCAGCGCCATAATTTCACTTGGTAGAGCTTTAATGAATTTCCAACGTTTACCCTTCTTCCAACACGAAATTCAACGGTAATGACTCCTTGCAATGAGATCCACCAATGCTACTTATGGCAGTGGTAACTATTATTCTCTTTCTATAGACACACACAAATCCAAAATTACTCAGTATTACAATGAATGGAAGGCTGCACGTAAATCATACTTTGCAATCAAACGGTGAATATTCGGTGATTACTCTAGACAAGTATGGATTTCTCGAACACAAGCGCGTGGGTGAAGATAGTTTGATCATGGCGTCGACGGCGGGCAGGGGAGGATCACTCGCGGAGGCTCACTCTATGAGAGCAACGGGAGACTCGAATGTACAATCGAAAGAGGGATTCCCTTCTTCTTCATGGGAAATGGTGTGGGAAGCCGTGATGGTGGTACTATACAATCCACGGGTCTTGTGGAGAGAACGCTGTGTGTAAGGTTGATCGAACTGGGAACCACAAAGGCCAATGTCCACCTAGTTTTGATCCCGGGTCAAGCGACAATAAACATGCAGCGGATCGATGAAATCAAGGGCACCGGCGATGTGAGATTTGTGGAGCTGGACTATGTCAATTTCGACGGATTAAATGTTACCGACGCGACGGTCACAAAATTACAGGATTGCAAAGATTCATGTGAAAATAACGCGAGTCAGATGGGTTTCGTGCACAAATGGATAGCGCTAGCGTGCACTTTGTGTATCAAGACAGAAATTGCGTAACGGATACACGGGTCTCCGTAGTGCAAACGCGCATGTATGTGAAGGTCTCTCGTAAGCGGAAAGAAGCCCCAAATTCCTTCATCGACTATCGTTTGTAGTGGAAAATGTCTCAGTATTACTTTAAAGCTAGAGGTTCCTCCCAAGAATTCTAACCACACAATGCGGGATCTGATCATAATTTCATTGTTGTTCGGGTTGGAGATTTTATGCGGAGTTTTTGCCTTCTCGGGTGTTTCTAAGAAAATATTCTAGATTCAGAGACATAGCGGAGATATTTTCCCTGGATCTTCTTCCCTCGGGAGGGCCAAAGAAATTCACATACGCAGAGTTGAAAGCGGCTACCAATAACTTCAATGACATTCTGAGGAATGGAGGATTTAGGCCGGTGTATAGGGGTCGTCTCCGGATCGAGAGATGATCGCCAGAAAAAAGTTGGAAGTGCTCCAACAAGGAGAGCAGCAATTTTGGGCGGAAGTGACAATTATAGGGTGGATCCATCACCTGAACCTGGTTCGAATGTGGGGTTTCTGTGCGTAAGCCACCGCAGACCGCTTGTCCTACGAATTCATCTCCAATGGCTCCCTGGACAGGCATCTGTTTGGCGCGTCATGGGGAAAATGTAATGGAATGGATTCACTTCAATACAACAATGCTCGTGAACTATTTGCAAAAAAAAAAAACCCTCTCCAATTGCATGGTCTCGCGGATCGTGAATGTGGACGACTTAGAATCGCGGTGCACGCAGATTCCAAGTACCTATAGTTATTATGCTTGACCCATGTGGAGTCTGTCAGACGACTAAAATTGAAGCTGGAGAAAAAGCAAGATATTTCTACACTTCTACTATTATTTCATTTAAAAATATTGTGAAATCGAACCACTTTTCCTTGCATTGATTTGTCACTTGGATGTCATGATGGGAGATTTCCCTTCTACTTGTTCCTTCTTGTTTTAGCTTTTATCATTGACAAACATGTGGGTTGAAAGGATGTGTGTGCCCTCTCCTCTCGAATGTTATATTACTCGAATGATATAACTTCGTCTGCTTTGTTTATGTATTAATTCTTATCTGCATTGAGTTGCGAAGTTATTATGTTGATCAAGCTAGTATTTTTGATATCATGGAAGTAAGTTTACAATAACTCAAAACCCCCTTCCTAAAGCACCCAAGTTGTCCTTGAAATTTTTTCTTAGCTCCTTCGCAAGTCCCTTGATAACCTTTTGGCATCGAGAAAGAAAGGTCAGTAGGATTGTGTGAGCAATGCGTGGGCTAGCTTGACTTAGAGTTGTGGTATTAAAACTCGGTAGAATAAAAGGGTTCACGTGCAATGTGTTTTTCCGTCTCACGTGTTTAGACTCTTATACTATCTTTCATCTTGTTTCTAGGATTTTAAGGCCATCTTCAAGAAGTACCTTGACCATCCCTATCAACTTGAACCATTACTAGTTTTTCAAATCAACTAAGCCGGAGGGTTCATTGTGCGAATCCAATTACCTCGCCGACACTAAAATAGTTGGTATAATTCCCCCTCGGGAATTTTTGCTGGTGGCACTCTTCTATTTTTTCCTAACTTGCATTATTTGCTCCCTTGTAATGTTAACGCTATTAATTAATATTGGTGGTTTTTATGCACATAATTACCCTAATAGTTTGTGATGGAAATTTCATTAAATGTGATTAACCTTTGGGAAAAACTCAGCTTTCATTTGATAATCTTATGGATTCATAACGGAAGGTTTTGTTTTGATAATGTCACTTAGAAGTTATGTTTGTATCTTTGTGTGACGGTTGACTGTGTTACCAAGGGTTGCCTTAAAATATGGTTATTTCGGGAAATGGATAATTTATTTTAAATTAATCAAACATTAGAATTGTTGTGGAAGTTTGCAAACCTTTAGTGTTATAAAATTGTTGATGACATTATCAGTATACTCTTGTTGACGAAACCCCCTGCACCCTTCTTCTCTCGCGTGTTTGCTACTAGCCTATGAGACTTTGACCCTTCCTGGATGATTGGTAGATCTCTTTGTAGTTAATGGTCAAAACTAGTATACTATGCCTTCACTTCGAAACTTATGTTGTGTGTATACTCTAATTGATTTCTGGTTTGAAACTCATTTATACATGACTTTTTGTGTTAAAATTTTGGAACCCGTGTTTCCCCTTTCTTGGGCCGATCAACATTTTGTATTTTTAGAAATATATTATTTTAGCCTATGCGTTGGTATCTTTGATAAAATTCTAGATGGATGGTCTATTTATATCAAATCTCAATCTTGTAATTATTGTTTAATTACTTACTTGATGGGAATTCTGTTTCTGCTAGATTGTTTGTTTTCTCCTTATAGGGCCAAGGGCCATTCTCATGTGATTGTTACTTTCGTTGCATTTGCTCCTGACTGAAGTACAAGGTCTTCTCCTTCTTTGATTGACATGTTATAGACCTTATTATAACTTGATGTGCTCGTAGTGTTTAGAGGTTTGACCCAAAATCTTGTAATAAAGTGCTTCTTTTCATGATATTGTTAGATAATAGTTATGGTGGTTTGTGTAGCCTTATCTTGCTCTCGGTTCTCGTGAACCGACTCTTGTAGAAAAATTGCTGCAGATGGATTTTATGTGTAGATGAGGGATAGATTTGTAGAATTTTGTCATCAACCTTAGTTGAGAAGTTCCTTTGCTTGAAACCTTTTTTTTATGTTGTTCAACTGTTGTTAACGTCTAGTGGAAAGTTTAAAAGAGGATTGTATTGTTTGACCATCATTGAAATTATAAGAAAATTTGGTTATTGTTGTTGAGTGACTTGTGGAGTATCAGTATTTTAAGAAATGATGTAATCTTGTTTTGTTCTCGTAAATGAGTGTTGCTTCAACTTCGCCTTGAGAATAAATTCTGAGTTAAACCTTGCCATGACTTAGTAATAAAGTGTCATAAGTAAACTAACATGGGATTGTTAAATACTTCTGGAAGTTAAATTAAAAGTTGCATTCAAATAAAGTAACGTAGGGGTCACCAAATTGAGAGCAATAAATTCTCTCGAGTAGACAAGGGCAAGACTATCATTGCAAGTAAACTTTATAACACGATAACCCTAGCTCCTCTAAAGTGAACATTATGCCTTTCATGGTAAAATTTGTAAAATGACCCTAAGGTGAAATGAACTGTTAATTGTTTGATGATAATAAGATTTAATAAACAGGAGAAAACAATTTTGAAACCACACAATCTATCTCTCAGCCATTTGGAAAATGAATTCTTTTACTCCTTGATAATACTTTTAGCGAAGCCTAAGTAAAGTTGTTGTAAATCGGTTAAGAGCCCTAGCTTCAATTTAATACTCGGCAATAACTAATGAGGTCCTAAAAATGTTTCATCTCGACCTTCTCCCCTAACCCTTTTCAAGGCACCTTATATCTCTTCTCTTAAGTGTGTTGAACTTAAAACCATGTTGTCTTGTGGGCAAGAACGAATCTTAGTAGCATTAGTGGTGAGCAGATGGCCCGGTGGAATTGAAATTCTCTTTTTTCTTGATAAACGAATTAAGAAAATAAAGGTCATAATAGAGAAGATTTAAAGATAATTACTACGTGTAAAAAGAATAAATTTAACTTGGTAAGATGAATTATATGAATCATATCCCGAGTCTCCTTGAAAATGTAAGCTAAGAATTGCAAGATGTCCTTCTAAAATAAATAACCCTCAAGAATATCTCCTTGTGGTTGGCCCTAACCGTAAGTGTGTTCTCGTGATTGTATTTCTATATTGTCTTGTCAAAAAGAAAAGTAAATTGTCCTTGATATGTGTGAACGCTTTCCGTGCTACCTTTATGGCCATCCTTTTATCAAGTTGTTCACAAAGTGTTAGTTGTATACTTGGTGACGACATGTCATGCGTCATGTTATGTGTCAAGCAAGTAAAAAAATTTTATCCCGTATTTCACCGTGTTGTTCGTGTATGGATTTTTTGGGTCGTTACACTTGGTATCGAGCATAGGTTCATGTTCTCGAACCTATGGGCCGGATTGGTGTTAAATGATGATGTTACATGGTGGTGGTGGTGTTACATGATGATACTTGCATGATGATGATGATGTTGCATGATGGTGGTAGATATTCAAGAGTAATGTGCTTTAAGCGTGATGTGATCCATGTCATAATTGTGATATTGTGAACGCGCATGATGGGTATGTCACCTTGTGCATGTTTGTGATCATGTTGATGTGTTGGGGATGGGAGTATTCTCTCTCCTTCTTGTGGATTCTATGAAGAGTTCATGTGTGAATTGTTGTTTGTGATCTGTGAAAAGAATTCTAATGTGGATGACGGATTGTTGGAATATTGTGACATATTGTGATATGTAGGTGTATCAATGTGTTGTATGACTAGATTGATGTTGAAAGAGATGAGTCAGATATCATGATGTTTTTACCATGTTTTGAATAAATGCGTGTATCACCTTGTTATGAAGAAATTATTGTTATGTTGTGATGTTATTATGTTCATCGTATATATGAGTTGTGTAATATGTAATGCTTCATGTTGTGATTTTGGGTCATACGGTGAGTGTATGAACCCTATTGTATGGTGCTTGCACTTTGGGTGTAGAATGTGGTAAAGTGATGTGTTACACTCAGTGAATGTATGATCGTGATCTACCTTGTATATGTACCATATGTAAGACGTTATGGTAGTTATGTGTGTGCCACCGTTATGTTAGTACTGTAGTTGCATGTTATGTTGTGAACCTTACGCTAACCGATCCTGAGGGAAATCGGTAGAAGTGTATGTTGAGAGTGAGGAATGGTGTACCATGGGTCAATAAATCGAGAGTCAAAACTCGGTTTAGTAGATAACATGTGATTCTTTCCTCTCTTCCTATGTGGTTGTATGTATGCAACCTTAGTGTATCTATGACTATGTTTAGCCTTGTCAAAGTGGTGGCGGGATGATTCAGATGGAGGTGATGACAGTTGTATTATTGATATGTATTTTATGAGATGAGGCTCGATGTTCGAGTGCTAGCAACTCGTTGAGTACCCCTTTGGTGGCTAGATAAGGCCACACAGTTATCGTAATGTGACATTATTATAAGTTGATTTTATTCGTAAATTGAGCTTTTACTTTATTTTGCAAGGACCAACATCTTTTCTTGATTGCAATGCTTTACAATTTTGGGCATTTCCTTGGTTTGTGGCACTAACATGGGGATTTTGATGCTAACTTTGGCTATTTGGCCATTTATTTTAGCTTGATTTGGGGTCTTCTTTTAAATTTGGAATTCTTACCGCCTTGCCCAAGGCTTGTACTTTGCCACTTGGCACTTTGGATTGGATTGTTGTGCTGATTCTATTGTTGTGATGTGTGGAATAGGGTCATGGATGCACCATGGATTGGTTGTACCTATGGACCCGCTTCATTGTATGGGGTACGCCCTAAGGAGTACATATAACTAGCGGGTTGTTGAATCACACGTTATTATGTCACTTGGGTTAGGAGTGTTCGAACTCTATGTGTCTTGGACCATAGGGTCAACCAGGCCTCCTTGAGGGAGGCATAAGAGTTTGAGGAGGCATAAGAGACTTGAGGGAGGCATAAGAGTTTGAGGGAGGCATAAGAGACTTGAGGAGGCTTATGATATTTGCCCCGTATGGTTGATGTTTCAGGATATATGTTGAGTTATTGTGGTGTTTTGGTAGTGGTATTTCGATGTATGTGTTAATCATGTCGATGGATATGTGTTGTGATGTTGTGGATATGTCATTGATTCCCTTGTGGACACTATGTACCTGTAGCATGGTTTGGTGTTATGTGAATTTTTCATTGGTGCAAATTGAGGAAATGTCTGGTGGATTGTAGTACTCTTTTGTTGAGTATTTTGTATGTCAGTCATTGATGTGTGACGAGTACTATGTTATGTGGACTGTGCCTATTATATTCCGTATTTGTGTAACCCTTTTGTGGTGTAATACAGTCATGAAGAATATACTTGTGTGCTTGTGAATCTGTAGGGTCTTGTGAACCTGATAGGGTGTTGTGTTAGCAGTTCATGTTGGGCACCCACAATAAGGAATAAATCAAAACTCTTCAATGATGATTTAAAAAAGAAAAAAAAAAAAGAAACTAAAACTAGAAATAAGGATAATGGAAAGAGACTAATGAAATGATGAACAAGAAAGAACTGCCAATCTTCACAGAACATTTAAAGTTAAAATTTCTACCAAATGTTCCTAAGGCTACCCTGTGGCCATGCTTTAATCAGTTAAATTTTAAACCATAGGGTGTAGTGTCTCCTCTACCTGTCCTTGGTTGCGAACCATTTTGTTTCCTCTATGTAATGTCGCATCGAGGACGATGCTTTCTTAAGGGGAGGAGAATGTAATGCCCGTTCCTTGTTGCTCCTGGCAAGCGGCCTGTCCCCAAAGCGTGGGGCTCCAAAAATAAGATAAAATAAATTTTTGCTATGGTTAGCTGGTGGATGGGTGACATTTCTCGTCACATCTTAATTGATCTGTAATCTCCTGTTTGGCATGGGACAGTGGAAGTCGGTGGAGTATTAACTTCCTTCACCATGATCTCATTTGGATTCTCTTCTTCAAAACGAAATCTTTCCCAGATTTTCTTCTTGCCAGCTGCGTAGATTGCTGGTGATTGTGCAAGACTTTTGTACTCTTTTTTACCTGCTCGGCGCGTTTTTTCTTCCTCCTGGCACGTTTTCTCTGCCTTGGTTGCTCTGCGTGAGTCTGGTTTGACGTGGGTGTAGATGAAGCTACAAGCTAGTGTAGCAGGCGTGTTACCTCCACTTTCTTGGGCACTGCGAGGTGTGTTCTTGTGGGATTTCTACAGCACAGAGCGACCTGCGAGTTACCTTGAATCTGTTTTACAAACGGCTCTAGATTTACACACTCGACAAGCTCCAGGTGATATTCTATTGTTTCTGACTGGACAGGATGATATAGGAAAAACAGTTTCAAAACTTGAAGATCGGATTCAGAGTCTAGAGGAAGGTTACTGTGTGGTATGCCAATGATTCAAAGCGGACTCTAGCGTGGATGGTGAATTCAATGACTCTTGTGGGAGAAATTATTCTCTCGTCTTTAAAAATGGAAGTCCATCCCATCATGTAGAGAAAGGGCTAAGCGCATGGAGTAGTAAGGATTTATCCGGTTCGCCAATGGACTTGATGTTACCGAATACATGTAATTTGGTCCTCAATATAAGCCGGGCCAGCACCATAATTTCGCTTGCGAGCTTTAATGAATTTCCAACGTTTACCCTTCTTCCAACACGAAATTAGCGGTAATGACTCATAGTCGAGATCCACCAATGCTACTTATGGTAGCGAGAACTATTATTCTCTTTCTATAGACACACACCCAAAATTACTCAGTATTACAATGAACAGAAGGCCAAGCACGAAATCATACTGGCAATCAAACGGTGAATATCTGGCGATTACTCTGGACAAGTATGGATTTCTGAACACAAGCAGCGTGGGTGAAGATAGTTTCATCATGGCGTCCGACGGCGGGTAGGAGGATCACCTGAGGAGGCTCACTCTACAGAGCAAAGGGAGACTCCGAATGTACAATGAAAGAGGGATTCCCCTTCTTCTTCAGGGGAAATGGTGTGGGAAGCCATGACGGGTATTGTGATAATCCATGGGTCTTATGGAGAGAATCTGTGTAAGGTTGATTAGAACGGGAACCACAAAGTGCCCGAATGTCCACCTGGTTTTGATCCCGGTCTAGCGACAATAAACCCGCGAGACGGATCGATGAAATAAAGGGCACCGATGTGAGATTTGTGGAGCTGACTATGTCAATTTCGACGGATTAAATGTTACCGACGGACGGTCACAAAATTACAGGACTGCAAAGATTCATGTGAAAATAACGCGAGTGTATGGGTTTCGTGCACAAAACGGATAGCGCTAGCGTGCCTCGTGTGTATCAAGACGGGAAATTGTAAAATGGATACTTGGTCTCCGTAAGTGCAAACGTGCATGTATGTGTAGGTCTCTGCAAGCGGGGAAAGAAGCCCCAAATTCCTTCATCGGACTATCGTTTGTAGTGGAAAATGTCCGTATTACTTTAAAGCTAGAGGTTCCTCCCAAGAATTCGACCACACAACGCAGGATCTGATCATAATTTCATTGTTGTTCGGGTTGGAGCTTTTCAGAGATTTTTCACCTTCTGGGTGTTTCGAGAAAATATTCCACATTCGAGACATAGAGCGGATATTTTCCCTGGATCTTCTTCCCTCGGGAGGGCCGAAGAAATTCACATACGCAGAGCTGAAAGCGGCTACCAATAACTTCAGTGACATTCTGGGGAAGGGAGGATTCGGGCATGTGTGGGTGGGGGTCGCCTCTTGGGATCGAGACAGATCGCTGTGAAAAAATTGGAAGGGCTCCAACACGGAGAGCAGCAATTCTGGGTGGAAGTGACAATTATAGGGCGGATCCATCACCTGAACTTGGTTTGAATGTGGGGTTTCGTACGAAGTGACCAAGAGCCCGACCGCTCGTCTACGAATTCATCTCCAATGGTTCCTTGGACAGGCATCTATTTGGCAGTCATGGGGTAAATGTAATGGAATGGATTCACTTCGAATACAACAATTCTCGTGAACTGTTTAAAAAAAAAAAAAAACCCTCTCCAATTACATGGTCTCGCGGATCGTGAATGTGGACCGCTTAGAACTGGTGCCTGCATTCCAAGTACCTACAGCTCTTATGCTGACCCATGCATAGTCTCATGCACGACTGTTGAAGCTGAGAAACAGGAAAGATATTTCTACACTTCTCTCTTGTTATTTTATTTAAAAATATTGTGAAATCGAACCACTTTTCCTTGCATTGATTTGTCAGCTTGGATGTCATGTTGGGAGATTTCCCCTTCTGCTTGTTCCTTCTTGTTTTAGCTTTTATCATTGACAGAGTATGTGGGTTGAAAGGATGCGTGTGCCCTCTCCTCTCGAATGTTATATTACTCGAATGATATAACTTCATCTGTTTGTTTATGTATTAATTCTTCTCTGCGATTGAGTTGCAAGTTATTATGTTGATCAAGCTAGTATTTTCGATATCATGGAAGTAAGTTTACAATAACTATGAAACCCCCTTCCTAGCACCCAAGTTGTCCTTGACGTTTTTTGTTAGCTCCTTCGCAAGTCCCTTGATAACCTTTTGGCATCGAGAAAGAAAGGTTGTAGGATTGTGTGAGCAATGCGTGGGCTAGCCAGCTTAGAGTTGTGGTATTAAAACTGGTAGAATAAAAGGGTTCGCGTGCAATGTGTTTTTCCGTCTCACGTGTTTAGACTCTTATACTATCTTTCATCTTGTTTCTAGGCTTTTAAGGCCATCCTCAAGAAGTACCTTGACCATCCCTATCAACTTGAACCATTACTAGTTTTTGAATCAACTAAGTTTGGAGGGTTCATTGTGTAAATCCAGTACCTCGTTGACAATAAAATAGTTGGTCTAATTCCCCCCCCTCAGAATTTTTGCTGGTGGCGCTCTTCTATTTTTTCCTAACTTGCATTATTTTCTCCTTGTAATGTTAACGCTATTAATTAATATTGGTCGGTTTTTATGCACATAATTACCGTAATAGTGTGTGATGGAAATTTCATTAAATGTGATTAACCTTCGGGAAAAACTCAGCTTTCATTTTATAATCTTATGGATTCATAACGGAAGGTTTTGTTTTGATAATGTCACTTAGAAATTATGTTTGTATCTTTGTGTGACGGTTGACTCGTGTTACCAAGGGTTGCCTTAAAATATGGTTGTTTCGGGAAATGGATAATTTTTTTAAATTAATCAAACATTAGAATTGTTATGGAAGTTTGCAAACCTTTAGTGTTATAAAATTGTTGATGACATTATTGTATACTCTTGTTGGACGAAAACCCCCCTTCTTCTCTCGCGTGTTTGCTACTAGCCTGTGAGACTTTGACCCTTCCTGGATGATTGGTAGATCTCTTTGTAGTTAATGGTCAAAACTAGTATACTATGCCTTCGCTTCAAAACTTATGTTGTGTGTATACTCTAATTGATTTCCGGTTTGAAACTCATTTATACATGACTTTTTGTGTTAAAATTTTGGAACCCGTGTTTCCCCTTTCTTGGGCCGATCAACATTTTGTATTTTTAGAAATATATTATTTTAGCCTATGCGTTGGTATCTTTGATAAAATTCTAGATGGATGGTCTTTTTATATCAAATCTCAATCTTGTAATTATTGTTTAATTACTTACTTGATGGGAATTATGTTTCTACTAGATTGTTTGTTTTCTCCTTATAGGGCCAAGGGCCATTCTCATGTGATTGTTACTTTCGTTGCATTTGCTCCTGACTGAAGTACAAGGTCTTCTCCTTCTTTGATTGACATGTTATAGACCTTATTATAACTTGATGTGCTCATAGTGTTTAGAGGTTTGACCCAAAATCTTGTAATAAAGTGCTTCTTTTCATGATATTGTTAGATAATAGTTATGGTGGTTTGTGTAGCCTTATCTTGCTCGGTTCTCGTGAACTCAATCTTGTAGAAAATTTATGCAGATGGATTTTTGTGTAGATGAGGGATAGATTTTTAGACTTTTGTCATCAACCTCGCTTGAGAAGTTCCTTTGCTCGAAACCTTTTTTTTATGTTGTTCAACCGTTGTTAACGTCCGGTGGAATGTTTAAAAGAGGATTGTATTGTTTGACCATCATTGAAATTATAAGAAAATTTGGTTATTGTTGTTGAGTGACTTGTGGAGTATCGGTATTTTACGAAATGATGCAATCTTGTTTTGTTCTCGTAAATGAGTGTTGCTTCAACTTTGCCTTGAGAATAAATTCGAGTTAAACCTCCCGCCATGACTTAGTAATAAAGTGTCATAAGTAAACTAACATGGGATTGTTAAATACTTCTGGAAGTTAAATTAAAAGTTGCATTCAAATAAAGTAACGTAGGGGTCACCAAATTGAGAGCAAGAAATTCTCTGAGTAGACAAGGGCAAGACTATCATTGCAAGTAAACTTTATAACACGATAACCCTAGCTCCTCTAGTGAACATTATGCCTTTCATGGTAAAATTTGTAAAATGACCCTAAGGTGAAATGAACTGTTAATTGTTTGAGGATAATAAGATTTAATAAACAGGAGAAAACAATTTTGAAACCACACAATCTATCTCTCAGCCATTTGGAAAGTAAATTCTTTTACTCCTTGATAATACTTTTAGCGAAGCCTAAGTAAAGTTGTTGTTAAATCTGGTTAAGAGCCCTAGCTTCAATTTAATACTGGCAATAACTAATGAGGTCCTAAAAATGTTTCATCTCGACCTTCTCCCCCTAACCCTTTTTCAAGGCACCTTATATCTCTTCTCTTAAGTGTGTTGAACTTAAAACCATGTTGTCTTGTGGGCAAGAACGAATCTTAGTAGAATTAGTGGTGAGCAGATGGCCCGGTGGAATTGAAATTCTCTTTTTCTTGATAAACGAATTAAGAAAATAAAGGTCATAATAGAGAAGATTTAAAGATAATTACTATGTGTAAAAAGAATAAATTTAACTTGGTAAGATGAATTATATGAATCATATCCCGAGTCTCCCTGAAAATGTAAGCTAAGAATTGCAAGATGTCCTTCTAAAATAAATGACCCTCAAGAATATCTCCTTGTGGTTGGCCCTAACGTAAGTGTGTTCTATGATTGTACTTCTATGTTGTCTTGTCAAAAGAAAAGTAAATTGTCCTTGATATGTGTGAATGTTTCCGTGCTCGCCTTTATCACCATCCTTGTATCAAGTTGTTCAAAGTGTTAGTTGTATACTTGGTGACGACATGTTGCGTCATGTTATGTGTCAAGCAAGTCAAAAAAATTATCTTGTATTTCACTGTGTTCTTCGTGTATGGATTTTTTGGGTCGTTACAGAAAGACTCAAAGTGTTTCTTAAGGATATGTTTTTTCAAAAGTTGCATATTTTTATGAGAGGAATTGATTGGTGTAGTTATAATTCTTAATTTACATCATATGCATAAATTTTCCGTTATATTTTATTTTTGCACTTAGTAAGTCTTTGCTAATCATTATGTGACAACTCACCTATAAATGGGTAACCATTATGACATTTACTCACACTAAAATTGAGGATAATTTAATATTGAGTACATTAATGGATGATTATGCCACTATGTGCTTCTTGAAACAATGCTTTCGACACTCAGAACCATGAGTAGTGGATTAATTTCATTCGTGTCTAATGTCTTGAATTTTGAGATATATTGTTTAATTATTAATTGTTTCTCATCATCTACATTTTTCATATAGTTATTTACATGGGGGATATTTCCAACATACTTTCAATTAATTTTGTGACTAAATTCTAAAGTTTTAAAGAAATCCTTGTTTTCAACACCATTTTTTATTTTACTTGGTGATTACAACAACTTGATACCGTTGTATTCTGATAAGATGAGATGACCTTCATAATGCTTGGAATTATTTGACACATAGTCAATGGGACTTGAGATATGACCCATTGTGATATACTTGCACATCATATTGAATTTTTGGGAAGAAAATTCTCATTTTGTGAGGAAGTTTTAACAACACCTTCAACACAATCAAGTTATTACTAGGATTTGTACTCCCTTTTGGATTTAATATTGTGATAATTTTTTATGGCTTTTATTATGTAGTCTTATTTGGTGTTTTCTTCAGCTAGGAAGATGTTGCTATAGAATATGTCTAAGCATGGCTCTCTCAAGCTAAGATATTCTTGCACTACCCTTGAAATATCGATGCCATCACAAACACACACACACACACACACACACACACACACACACACACACACACACACACACACACACACACACACACACACACATCCATAAATATAATATAATATAATTTTGAAACAATATAATAATTGATAATTATTAAAAAACAAATTTGGTTGGATAGAAATATAGAGACTAATTAAGAAGAATTAAACTTATATTAGCTTTCATATAATTATTAATATGTGTTAATACTTATTGTAATAAGGTCATATCTTTTAATACATAATTATAATATATTAATTGGTAAGTATTGTAAAACTTGTAGTATTGAGTAATTATTGCAATGCTAATAAATAAAGATAACATATAATTAATAGATAAATTAAAATAAAATAAAATAGGGATTAAAAGTAGTGTATGATTATTATAATTAAATAAATACATGCTAAGACAATATTTTATAATTTATTGCAACACTAATAAATAACATTAATGTATCATTAAATATATATGACACCACCAAATTAATAAGTAATTAAAAATATTTAAAATTAATTTTGAAAATAGTGTATGATTATAGTATTTATATAAATGTAATTGAAAGGAATATTCCTCAATAAGATTTAAAGGAATATTCCAAAAAGTTTAAGTCCCAAAATGTATAGTTATTCACATAATATGTCATGTCAAGCCATGTAATTAGTTAAACGTAAATTATTTGACTTCTATGAATGTTATAATACCCTAATTTTATAAATACTAATAGAATTGGGTGTATAATATAATATCCCACTAATAATAACATTTAAAAAACATATTAAATACCTTAAAACATTAAATTTAAAATAAAAAGAGAAAATATTTACTAATTCATGCCTTATTAAATTGCTTATAATTTAATAAAATATATTAAATTTAAAATTATATAAACAACATAACATCATAATAAAATAATTATAAAACTATATTGAATCTACACATATTACTTATTGATTGTGAACAACGAGTTTACTATATTAACAAGAGTAGTGATGGTGCAAAGTACGCCACAAAAATGCAATGCATTGGCTAGTAGTATGTTGGAAAAGGCGAACCGATTGGGATGGACACATATTTCTCGTGTTTGGGGAAATAATGTTAACATGTCATGAGTAAATCCATGTCTTCAAAAAATCTACAATGATAATTCCATAAGATGACAACTTGTTCAGTCATTTTGTTAAACACTTTGTGTGCATACATTAAACTTTTGCACTTGCCATACATGTGTATATTGGAAAATGGAAATGGTGGTTGTTGTTGTTGCTGATGCACATGAAAAGATGAAGGGTTTATATGTATATACGACAGAGATAATGAATTATATCTTGGGGGAGGTCGATTGTAACTTCTCCCCAAGTAAGAATGGGTTGTGAAAAGAGGATTCCTTGTGGCATATGGCCGCCACCCATGAGTCCTTGAGTATAATTCTTAAGTAGCTGGTTTCTTATTTGGGTACAGTTCTCAAGAATTTTATGGATTGGATTTCATATGGCCATATGATTTCCCATTCCAATCGTTCTTTGACAATAATTATGAAGAAGGCATTCTCTCGGGAAGATATTTGGGTGTGAGAAATTGTTTGTTGAAGGGGCCTTGTTATTTAATTTTGGACCACCATTTGAATTATTCTTTGAACGGGAAATTTCAAGCATGCTCTATATTTTCTTGAGCCTTTATGTAAGTTTCGCTGCAAACAACTCGGAGGATTCGAACCAGGGACATCACCAACATCATCATTATTAATGTTTTTGGAATTATAGAGGAATAATTACATATTACAATTTTACATATTCTCTACTAGCCTTAGTATTATTTATCCCAACGTAAGGAATGGACCACTAAGTGCACAAGTTTTACACCGCCTTTGCATTCAACTAAAGCTTAGGTTTCGTACCACCTCTGTACAACTGTGTACACTTCATATTGCTTTCGTATGTGCAAAAACTCGGGGATGTTGGTTGGACTACTCTAGCAACACCTTTGCATAGTTGTCGCACACTCGGGGACATTGGTCAAACTACTCTGACAACATTAAGAGAAATCGGTCGGGCTATTCCTCATGCACCGGACTTGCTAATGGGGGGTTGAACCTTGGACCTCCTCTTAGTAAATTCCCGGTCTTTACCAATCAACCATGACCCCATTGGCATCATCATTATTATGATTTTATTGTCGTTTTTTGAGTTTTAAGGTCATCGATTTAAGTCTTTGTGCATTTAAATTATGGTTCAAAATCCTGGTGAATGCGTGGCGACCAAATCTTCGGGTTTTCGATGCAAATATGGTGCCCAGTGCCTAATGCTTATCAAAATAGGGATAGAAAAAATGGGCTCTAATTTTTCAACATGAATGAACAACCCCAATTGTAGTTTTTTACTCATAACGAGATCTTTGTGATCCTCATCCATAGAAAAATAAGTTGCATGCTATGAGTTAGAGTCTTTGCGCCAAAATTAGTAGGAACTTGACAAGGTCACAACTTTAGCTCCGGGCGTTCGTTTGAGTTTTTTTTTTAAACCACATGTTTCAATGAGATGAACGCACTAGTCAATATGCTCTACTAGTTGGAGTAATTTTCAGCACATTTTCGGGCCCTAAATACACCATCTTGAGGCCAAAAATTAGGATTTAAGTTGTTCAGCTTTTTTCCTATTTTGGGCATTAGTTAATTTTAGCCTATTAGTTGCATTATGAGTTAGAAAGTTGGCAATTCCTCTAATTTAGGAATGTAGAAGATGCGTGGAAATTTATGTGCCCGTATGAATAAGCATTCAAACTTACTAAGAATAGCAGGTTTTAGTAAACTGTTAAAAATCGTAATTTCTGCCAACTAGAGTAGATTTAGTCAAATTTAGTTAGAGTTTTGTTGGAAACTCGAATTGGGAGTTGTTTTCCTATTTAGGAATCATTGTAATTAATTATTCAATAATGAAGAAGGGGATCTATTTTTTTTGGAGTTCATATTATTTGCAGTATATCGAGTTTGTTTAGATTTTTATAAATAAGTGGCATGCTATGAGTTAGAGACCTTTAAGTAGAAACCCTAATTTGGCCACAACTCGCTGCTTGCAAGAGCTGATAAAATACTTATTACCCATAATAAAAAATTGTAATAACTACCTACTCTCATGTTTGTTTTCATGTGCTGCAACAACTTCAGCAAAACCCCTGGCGTCAGGCTCAATATTTCTAAAAAGTAAAATAATTTATTTTAACAGCTACAACTACAACTCACAATTTTTTATTTCAAAGAAAAAACCTTAGTAAAATGATAGTACTAATGCGTAAACCTGAAATGGTAAAATTGTAAAGAATGTTGGAAAAGATAATGCTATAATATTGCGAAATAACTTAGATGGAATCTCTACTCCAACTTTGGAAATAAAGTGTAAATAAATTATAATGAATGTTATGACATCATGCTTTTCTCAAAAGTGCTGAAGGCTAGAATAACATCTTAATTTATAAGCCAATCAAATTGAAGATAAATAAATTTTTACAATTTTTTTTGTTAAAAATTGTGTAGGTTTACTAATTTATTTATATATGTGAGAATTGTATATCTATTAATAAAAATAATAACAATCCCTAATTGGTTAAAAATTATAAATAATAATAATTGGTTAAACAAATGTCAAGCCTATAGTATAATCTTCCTTTGGTAGTAATTATAAGATCAAACAAATTATAAATAAATAATTCATTAAAGTAAGAAGTGAAAGAGATTTTCTCCTCGACAATGTCTCTCCTCTACCTAAAACCCTAGGGTTAATGTTTTTCCCATAAGAGTGATTCTCTAAGGGTACTAATGGCTAGGAAGATAGTTAGGGCTCCTAGGTTCCTTTAGCGCATCACGTGGTTTGATTTATTTAGGTTTTTCTCATTTTTTTCTTGGCTCTTGAATTTGGCTATGTAGTTTAGGTAGTGGTGTTTTTAATCGTGTATTTTTAGTGTAACGCCCGCTAAATTTTTCCCGCACAAAACCCAAGAACAACCTAGGGCAAGCTAGAAAAATTATGGAATAATTTTTAAAAAAGCGTGCTCGTAAAAAGGTTTCAAATTAACAGTTGTCACATTCTTGTTTCTAAGTTAATTTAAATTAATAATATAAATTTCTTTTTAATCCCCATTATAATAAAATAATAAAACTCTCAATACCTTTTAATAAACTTAATTAGTCTAAGGCATGGTTTAGGTTCCCCCTAAATGTTATTTTGATAAACATTTAAATTTCACTATAGTCAAACTTGCACAAATTAATCCCATGGGTAAAGGGGTCTATTTAATTAAATACTAAAGTTATATTAATCCCATAAGGTGACAAGGTTTAAAAACAAATAACAAGGTCCTTAATTTAGCACAAGGGTTAGAAAAATAATCCCACCCCCTACACAACTAAAGTGCCCCCTTAAAAAGTCAACCCATGCATTTTAAATTTAAATTTCCTCTCACCCACTTCCCACCTACTTTGTAGGGGATGAATCTCATCCATCAAATGGATTCATTTGGGCCCACAAGATCTAGCGGTTCAACTAACACTAAGTTTACTTATGAAACTCTCTTTTCTCTCTTGTTTGGCTTATTTTTCTTTATTTTGTTTTGCAGATTGGTGGAGGAGGATGAGGAAGCCATGAGAGGCCACCTCAAGCTTTTGGAAGGATACACATGCTTCATTTATTTTCATATTTTATTTACACCCTCACATAGGGTTTCAATGTATTTAATTATTTTTATCATCTCATTATTTTAATATTTGCCCAAATGGGCATATGGGTTTTGCTCCATTTTAGTGATATGGGTGGGGAATCTATATATCTACAATGCATAGGGATAAACACACACACACACACACACACACACACACACACACACACACACACACACACACACACACACACACGTGTGTGTGTGTTTTATGTATTTTTATTCACATTATTTATTACACCAAAATAAAAATAAAAACCCTGGTGTGTGTGTGTGTGTGTATATATATATATATATGAGAAATTGGTTCGCCTGTATATTGGCATTGAAACCCACGACCACACTCAAAAGAAATTGCAGTCACCAATGTAAAACGTGGATACACAGGCATGCCATGACATTAGTTTTAGCACTATATTTTTGGTTTATAAAATATATATCTTTGGGGTTGTTTCATATTTGTTTTATATAAACACTTTTCTTTATATATATATAAATAAAGTATATTAATATTATTTTAATAACATTAATAATTTTTTTAATATTATATTATTGTCAATAAATAATAATATTTATGGTGTTATTAGGATCACCTAATGTAAATCTTATACTTTAAATTTTCTAAAATTTGATGGTAATGTTGTTTGGGTATAACTAATTTTACTTCCTTTATAATTTATTAAAAAGTTGATAATCACTTTATACAATCAAATGAGGCTAATGTCTAAGTTGTAAATAAGCAATTTCTCTACTCCACTAGATTTAGCAATTAGTATATTTTATTGACAAACTAAATGAAAATTATAATTTAAGTTCTTGCCATCTAAAAATATAAAGTTTGACTCTCTTCAACCAATACAAGGAAATGAACAAATATGATTTATCTTTCCATCACATGCCTTCCAAATTATATATATATATATATGAGAAATTGGTTATACCTCGTATATTGGCATTGAAACCCATGACCACACTCAAAAGAAATTGCAGTACCAATGTAAAACGTGGATACATAGGCATGCCGCGATATTGGCATTGAAACCCACGACCACACTCAAAAGAAATTGCAGTCACCAATGTAAAACTTGGATACACAGCATGCCGCGACATTAGTTTTAGCACTATATTTTTTGGTTTATAAAATATATATCTTTGGGGTTGTTTCATATTTGTTTAATATAAACACTTTTCTTTATATATATATAAATAAAGTATATTAATATTATTTTAATAACATTAATAATATTTTTTTAATATTAGTATTATTGTCAATAAATAATAATATTTATGGTGTTAATAGGATCACCTAATGTAAATCTTATACTTTAAATTTTCTAAAATTTGGTGGTAATGTTGTTTGGGGTATAACTAATTTTACTTCCTTTATAATTTATTAAAAATTTGATAATCACTTTATACAATCAAATGAGGCTAATGTCTAAGTTGTAAATAAGCAATTTCTCTACTCCACTAGATTTAGGAATTAGTATATTTTATTGACAAACTAAATGAAAATTATAATTTAAGTTCTTGCCATCTAAAAATATAAAGTTTGACTCTCTTTCAACCAATACAAGGAAATGAACAAATATGATTTATCTTTCCATCACATGCCTTCCAAATAATACAATAGAAATTGATATTTCTTTCCTTTATAACATACAAATTTCAAACATTCCCACAAAATACTTTCAACAAGATTTTCCAATAATTTTAAAGCAAGAGAAACACACATATGAGAGAAAATAAATCAACTAAAATGTGAACAAGTTGTTTCCCTTTCAACTTCATTTCCATTTTATCAAACTTGTTTCACTAAAAATGACTTTCATTCCCACATACATTACAATCTTAATAACCAATAATCAATACAACTTTTGTTTCAAAAGCAATACAATAAATCTTCCACTTGAAGTGGGAATTTTACAAGAAAGGTAGCTATAATGGAGGATTTTTAGTCTTCTACAAGTGTTGCAAGTATCAAATCTTCAAAAAGGCTCCATCTTCTCTTCACTTGATCACAACAACAAAAATGGGGAAGAGGAAACACTCTCCACCCAACCAAAACTCCAATGAGAAGAAGAAATTATTCTCATTGACCCCGAGTCCCAACCATAAGGCAATAAGGGATGGATCCAACACATGGAAAATCTACAATTCTTCCACACTTACTTTCAAGAAACAAATACACAAGAAAATGTAACTACCAATACTCATTTTTAAGCAAAACAAATTCCCAAAATAATGGCTCTAAAACAAGCCAAGTAGAGATAGGAATATGGGGATACCCTTGTGCCTACCAAGGGTTTAGATGCCCACCTCTAAAATCCTCTAACACACAATCAAGCCAAAAAACTCTTATGCCTCCCCACAATGCAAATATATGTCTCTTATGCCTCCCCACAATGCAAATATATGTCTCTTATGCCTCCCTCACTTTTATGCCTCCCTCTCTCTTATGGCTCCCACAATGCACAAAATAACAAAATAGAACAAGGTGGGGCATCCAAAACCCACTCCCTCCTAAACACAAAAAGAATCTCTTATGCCTCCCAACATATTTCATCCCCATTTCACTATCTCAACACAACCTAAAGCCATTTCACTACCCAACACTTCAAGAAAGAAAAAAAACATCCATACAACACATAACATACAAGAAAAAAAAGAAGAAAACAAGAGTGAAAGACCCTACCTTGCCATGGTAAAGATCCAATATCCAAGAAAGTCCCAAAATCTTCCAAACTCAAGAAATTCCAAGCACCCTTCAACTCCAACAAGCAAGCATTCCAAAATCCAAGAGCCAAAACCAAGCAAGTAACCCCAAATACTTCCCAAAAATTCCAATAAATAGAAAAGAGGAAGAGGGAGATGATGTGGCTCCATGTAGGATTCCACATCATTTCTTCTCCATCCCACATCACCCAAGTCAAACCCATACCCCAAGGCATAATAAATGAGTGGTTGAGAGGTATGACAAACCTCTTACACACACCAGGTCCAACCCACACTCTTTAAGGACTAAAATTAAACACATGTACGAAAGTATAATTAGAACTCACATTTTGCCTTTCAAAACACACAATGGGGTCTTTTTTTACCCCCAACACATAGGTAGGATTGGTATAAGAAATTAAGAGGTGTGGGACAAGATTATCTTGTCCCACAAGCTTCAAAATTGGTCCTTAAGGCCAAACCTGAATTTCTAAGTTGAGCTAGAGTGTACAACACTCAAGTTACTTACACTCAGCTTAAAAACACATAAACCAAAGAACCATATAATATAATAAATGACCTCCTTTTGTCCCATCCATAATTAGCTAAATAATATGGTTAGTTCACTTAATTAAGACACCTAAACCAAATAATTGTAAAAGAGAATTACATCACAACTTATATCACTTACACTAAAATTAAATAAAAGAAAGGAAAAGAACTATACACACACCCTTGGTCACAATTGGAGGTCATCCCCCCATGGGGACCCCCTAACAACAAATAAAACACACACAACATAACACAAGTTTCCATGTTGACCATTGTTGAAGCCATCCAACATTTCGATGTGGTTGGTCTCTAATCCCCTTTAATTGTTGTAATATAATTACCTACAAAAATTCACCATACCTCTTTTGGCCTCGTGGCCACAACAAAATATCCAAGATAAAATATACACATATAAGTCAACAATCATCCATATATAAATTAAATCATCATCCGGACAAATAACATTATTATTTTAAAATTCCAACAACATCTCAACTCTATATTTTATCAATACCAAGAAGATCACAAGATTAGTTGAACTACTAAATCCTCCTCAATATGATGAGAATGGCGAATGCCATAAATATATAAATATGTCAACAACCCATCATCATCAATATAAAATGTCTCTCTAAGAATCTACACAAATCATACTATGAATCAAAATCCAATAATAATCCAAGTATATCTATCGTCTAACATCATGCTAAGCCCAAATGATATAATAATATCCCTGTATATAACCAATAGTAATCTAAATCAAAATATAATAAGTGTAGAAGGGAAGTGGGCACTACAGTTAGTTACTGAATATAATGGAGGGCTCTTTATTGTTATCATCCTTGGATTTGTCTCTATAGGTTTTCTAACAAAGTTTTGATGAGATTTTCTTTTGGATTCAACCATGTTTTTCCCACCTTAGTGACTTTAGTAGAAATTTTCCTCTTTGGGTTGTGGAGGATTTTTAGAGCTTTTTTTGGTCTTTTCTTTTGTTTTTATGGAACCTTGACTTATGATATGTGCAAGTCATATTTGTTTTCACTGTTGGAATCTTGGTCATGATTTATATATATTATTTAGATATTCCCAAGTGACAGGTTTCTTTTCTTATGCCAATATTTTATTTTTCATGTCTTAATTTGGGGTTTCTCATCCCTTATCTATGTGTTTTTTCACTTTCTTTGATTTCTCTTTTCAAAAAGAGTGTTGTGAGTGAGATTTTTGTTGGTTTAACTTGTTGGGGTTTCTCAAACAATAATGTGGTGTTTTGAGGGATTAGCGTTATCCTTTTTAGGATTTTTCTTCTTTAGATTTTTATTTGGGTTTGCTTTATCATGGAGATTGATCTTGTGACTTTATTTAGAACCACCTTTTTATAATAATCTAAATTTGATTAATATATGCTATGTTCCAATAAAAATATTTTAAAATTAAAAACACGATAAAATTAATTTAAATATAAGTTCATTATAAATATTCCATTTGAAATATTTTGTGAGAAAGTGTTTTCTAAGATAAAATTATATTTAATTGTATTGAAATGATAAAATTAGACATAGTTGTGTTAAATATTTTTCTAAGTAATAATAAATGATAAGGAGGGGTTTTAAGGAATATGAAGAGGGTCATTAGAATAGGTAGAATATATAAACTCCATATAGTGAGGCAAACGTGGATAGAGAACCTTTTCCTTGACCATTAGTGTACTTTTAAAGTGCTATTGATGCATAGTTTTAAGAATTATTCACTAAAAATACATGATTTTATGAAAATTTTAAATTAGTTTGGCTTCTAAAACCTTCGATCACTTTTTTATAATTATTTTTAGATATGTGGATTAAATTGATCTCTCTTTTTAATTTGAATTAATTTTTTAAATTATTTTGGTTTCTAAAACCTTAGCTCACTTTTTCATAATTATTTTTAGATATTTGGATTAAATTGATCTTTTTTTTTTTTTTAATTTGAATTATGATATAATAATAACAAGAAAAAAATTTAAAAATGAGGGATGTTATGGGGACCCCTTGTTTTATTTCTATTATTGTCAGTCCATAAATTTTAATAATATTTTGATTATAACATACCATATCTAAAGAAATTTCAATACTTGTAAATTCTTTTGACATGAGGAGGCTATTCTCATATCTTAAATAAACTAATGAAATTATTAATTTATAGACTTATTAAATTCAAACTAGTAACCTATTACTAATCATGCCATAAAACATGTGAAAAACACATAAAGAAGGCAAAAACTCCTCATGGAACCCAAACATGGGTTGGAATATGTAATACAAATAGCCCCGTATTAATGTATAGTAAAAATTGTTGGGGACCTTAAACTATGACTATATGAATTTGGGAAAATAAACCTAGAGGATAAAAAATTGAGAATGAGAGAGAAAAGAGAGGAGAGATAAAATAAAGGAAACATGACAAAAAAAATCCTAAAAAAATGAAAAACACACTAATAAGATCTTAATCTAGACCTAAAATAAAATAAAAAAATAATAATTGTGTAGAAGGGATTAAATATTATCTTTAGCTCCGTGCATGATTTTATCAATAACTCTTGGAATATTTTAAATTCATCAATTGCTTAATTTTTATTTCAAATTCTAAATTTTTAAAGGAAAACAGTTCACATAAAAATCAAGGGTTAAAAACTTATCCCTAAAAACTATCACCTGACGGGGGTACCATTGCTTACCTCAAAGGTGGGTCTAATATCCTTGAATGGGTATCCTCTTATAGGAAAATTGAATTTGATCAAGATCTTGGAAGGCCCAAAAGTAGATATTAAGGAACTCATGAAAATGGACATGTCCCCTGATCTTGTAGGGAACATCCAATATATTTATGGGTCTCAAGACCATAAAGAGTTTGATATGAGGATGAAGGAGCTATTAAATTGGATCTCATCCTTTGCGGAGGAATTTGTAACCATAAATTGAAAATGTATCTTTTTTATAAGAACCTCCCCTTTTGTGTATGCATACTAGAAGTTACGTATATTTCAAGGGCCGAGGCCCCTATAGAATCCCCATTTTATTCCTACTATATCCATATGATTCTTTTAATATCTTTTTTTCAATTTAACTACTATTCTTTACAAATGAATTTACCTTTGGATAGCGTAGCCATTGTCTCTCAACCCACCTTGCATGAATTGGATACCCGCAATGAAGGGTACTGATGGAAAACGTTATTTTTATGTGTTCCACAACTTTTACTCACATTATGATTTTACTCATGGGCTTGCTTGGTTATATTTCATGTTTCGCAGCTTTTGGTGGACATCTGAGTGTCCTGCATCTTTTAGAATTTGCGGAGTGCCAACCTTTTTGACAAACCCTGGAGAAAACTAAACCAATGTACCGTGGTTTTTCTTATACAACCACAATATCTCATTTCTTATAACCATTCATCCCATGGTATCGTTTCTTGATTCAAATTGCAAGACTAAGTTAATTTGAATGATTATCAATCATTCTAAAAGTTTGACTTGGTCATGATCTAATCTTTATCCTTTCACAGTTTGGAGCAACCCATATAACATTAAGTTCTTCATTCTGTGGATTACCAAGTTAGTGCACCACGGTCTCCTTGAATTGAGTGGTCATGTCCATCCTTTAATTTGTTAAAAGTCATGGGAAGGAGTGATCATGTATAATAAAAAATCTCTAGTGCTTAGCTAACATATGTAAATATGAGTCCTTAGATGGTATGAGGAAATTTCTTGGAAAACTCAACTTGGTTAATAACATGACTTAGAATGATCACCAACATAGTCAAAATTGTTGGGGAGCTTAAACCATGACTATATGAATTTGGGAAATTAATCCTAGAGGATAAGAAAAATTGAGAATGAGAGAGAAAAAATAGATGAGAGATAAAATAAAGGAAAAATGACAAAAGAAGTCTAGAAAAATGAAAACACACTAATAGGATCTTAATCTAGACCTAAAATAAACAAACACTAATAATTGTGTAGAAGGGATTAAATCTTATCTTTAGATCCTTGCATGATATTATCAATAACTCTTGACATATTTTAAATTCATCAATTGATGAATTTTTGTTTCAATTTTTAAGAAAAAATAGTTCACATAAAAATCAAGAGTTAAAAAATTATCCCTCATGGTTGGGTTGATCAGTCAGGTTAAAATACATATTAGGTCTCTTAGTCTTCAGCTTTGATTCCCAAAATATCAATGATGTGTGAATTGGGGCATAACGAGCCAACCAAAACTTATGAGGGGTTGTTTTGAGTTAAAAAAATATCGATCCGTGTCGCTTTAGACATTTCTTGATACTTATGGTTGCCAAAAAGAAAAAAATATTTTAAAGCTTACAAGATTTTCTAAAAAAATGATAAAGAATATTAAAAATAGATGAGTCAAATTACTTTATATTTAAAGTGTATGTTTGTATTCCAAAACTTATTATCTATATTTTTTTGCTTTATTGTAATGTTAAATCTAATTAATGTTATCTTTTAAAAATAAATTAAAATTTTAATAATAGCTATATAATAATGATACGATATAATTTTATTTTTTATTCCAAATAATTTGATATAAATAAAATAGAAGAGACGATAAACCGAAGTTCCTTTATATATTTGGAGTATGAAGTGATCTCATATATATACTACATATTTAAAACACATTTGAATACTCAAAACAAAATACATATAGTAACTCTCTCTCTCTCTCTCTCTCTCTCTCTCTCTATATATATATATATATATATATATATATATATATATATATAGATATATATATATAGATATATCTATATATATATATATGATTGATAGATACCTTTTACGTATCATATCCATATAAATAAGAACAAACATCAAAATTTGTGTAAGCTTTTTTCCTTATATAAGGGTTAAATGTAATTGGAGATTCGTCATTTCTCAATTAAAGACTAGTTTATAGAAGTTTAAATGCGAGATTAGAAGATGGACAATACCTAAAGTCTAAAGAATTTTAGGTTGAAAGGACTTATGTTCTATGCAATACAGGGGCTATTGAAACAATTGAAAATTCATGGACCATGAATGCTCAAGGCACACAAACATCATAATCAAGTATGAAGAAATTTTAAGAGTTAATTGGACATCATAAAATTATTCGAGGAAGGTAAAATAAAAGAGTTAAGGGAGATAGTAACTCAATTATATAAGAGAAGAAACATCCTTCTAAAATATATTATTACACCTACAAATCTTTTTGTACTTCTAAATTTTGAGTGGTTTCATAAACCACTCATCTCATAGATCTGATTAAAAATATTTCATTTCATTATGAAAGGAAAATATTTACTTTTAAAAATCAAGAAATTGGTAAAGAAAAGAAAAACATTTTACTATTGGAATTTCCTTTATATTAATAAAAATAAAAATATTTACATAGTAAGGGGTGACTGGAGAACTCACGGTCCCAAAAACGTCATGAGGGCACCAACAAAATAGAAAACACCACAAGGATACATCAAAACACCACCAAGGAAACCAGAGAGAACATAAAAAAACACCACCACCAAAGTAAAGAACATGCCATGGTACCTGAGAAGGAGGAGGATCATACCGAGGAGGAATGAATGCTCCACTAGTTGGCTTCATCGAAGAGGATCCACTTGCAAACCATCTTGATCATGAGGGTGCATCTAAAGCGGCACGATAATACCCCATCCGGGGGAGGATATCCTACAATGGTCTACAAACTAGACAATGAAGAACCCCACCACAGAGAGCTAGAAATGCCCTTCCCCTCGGAGGTGGGATCTAACTAGGTCCAGAGGAGGACCGGGATGAAGGGTGGCCCCAAAGGGAGGTAGAAACAGTGGCTTTATGAGCGGTTCCTTTGATGTGGTCCCGCAAGATGCGCATCAAGGTGGCGATGGCCAAGGTGGTGGCAACCGAGGATCTGGTGTGACCCGACTCACAGTGTAGGGTGCGCTCCCTAGTGATCAAGAATCTCCCGCAGATGAGAAAACTCAAGGGAAACTTTGACAGCTTGAGTTTGAATCGAATGTGCATAGTAGACAAAATAACCACTTTGTCATTAGTAGAAAAGAAAATAATGGACTGATCATGCTTAAAAATTAATGTATTGCAAAATTTCCAAATATGAAAGAAAATGCAGGCATAAAAAAATGTGAAAGTGTATCAATGAAACGAGGCCAAGGAATGAAATAACAGAATAAGGCTAGGTGCCAACAAAAGAAATTAGGGTGATAAGGTTGAAATAAGGAATGGATCCACTTCCGAATCATCCAACATGGGGAAATGGCCAGAAGAGGTGTTTGAATGACTCAAGGCAAGAGAAAAAAATGACATTTAGGATTAAGGATGCTAATATGACTAATCCTTTCCCCGAGGAAAACCTTGGTAAATAAGACACTAGAGAAAATGGTTAACTTTAGGATCAAGAATAGAATTACAGTGTAGGAAATCTGACGAAGCCAAGTGGAATGCACAGAATGCAGCCCCCAATGAGTATTAAGCTTATCAATGGTAGGTGAGAGAGGGCCCAACAAGTGGTAAATGGTTCTAGTGCTCTATCGGAGGAAGACAATTTCCTGATTCCACCGCTAAATCACGCCACCACGCCGCAGGAGGTTTAAGCCCCAACTTATGGAGCATAACATCCAACAAGAGCTCTTCAATTTTGTAAAAAAGAAGACAATTCTGAATTGACAAGATTGAATTTTGTTTTGAGCTCGGGAAAATAAATCCAGTCTTTGTGGTTCACTAAATCCTGAATGGTATGAATTCCCTTGCAATAGAGGTGGATTTTTTTGATGCCCAGAGTTTCAACAAGTAGAAGATCATCTTCAGTGATGATGGGAGGCCACCAAATATACTGTGAATTAAAAGAGATTCCTGTGTAAAATCCATCACCAACCCAATGCATCAAAGGCTTAATCGGCTTGAAGAATTTTCAGATACTTTTGGCAACAAAGGTACCTGTAATTTTGACAGGAGCCGAAGTGATAATAATAGTATGAAGCACAATATTGTTCTAACACTTTTATCCGTAAGTGGCTCTAGATGCAATGTAATGGCAGAATAGGATTTTTTAGGCCATTACATTGCATTATAGAACTCACAGAGGAAACCATCGAGCCCTGAAGACTTGTCATCCGTAAGACAAAACAAGGCTATATGAATCTCCTCCAAAGTGAGAGGGGAGTTGCAATGAGCACGACCTCTGGGAAAAATTTTAATGGGCACCACATCAACACATTTCTGCAGGGCAGTAGCTCGCTCAATTGAATCCTCGTGAGATTGAAAAACTAGATGATAGTGTTTGACAAAAGCATTAGTGATCTCTAGGAGCTTTGTAAGCCGTTGGTGAGAATCATATGTAGCTTTGATCTGTTGATGAGCATGCTTAGCTCGGATGGATTTGAAAAATATTTTAGAGGATTTGTCTCCCACCCTAAGCCATTTAAGTCTCGAACTGATTTGTGCACTATGGGCCAAGTGAGATTCAATAAGCTTGAGCTTATACCAAATATCGCAGATCTGGCGAAGATGAGTGTCAAAAGGATTGTTCTTGAGAAGCAAAAAATCCTTCTGGTATTCTTTGTGCAGAGCTGAATCAGCCGCTTATGGACCCGAGCCGCTTTGTTTACTGGAGGAGGAACACGTGTTGCGAAAGAATCGTTGCCTCCCATCAAGAAATCCAGTGGTAGTAAAACATGGATGATGCCATGTTCCAAATTTTGGCAATGGGCGGGACCACACCCAGATGACTCAATAGAGAAACATTAAGATATAATTTATTTTTGGGCACCTTGAGAGGCCCCCTACCAAATAACCTTAAATGTGATTGGATGGTGATATAAAAAAGCACTTTTGGCCATACCTTGATAACGGAGGTACCTTGCACATCAAAATAAAAAAAGGCTAATGTGAGAGAAGTGCACGGTCGAGACATTTTAAAACTTGATCATATCCTTCTCAAAGATTGGTCCAAGTGAACCAAGCTTGATCTTTGAATTCCTCTTGCCATCTGAGCAAAGGATTGGAAAGGCCCCAACAAATATACCATGCTGTATGCTTGCCAATACATCAATGCATAGGAAGGGCACCACATTTATCATCTGGGTGCTCCACCATATTAAAGTCACAACACACCAAAGAATAAGCAAAAGGTAAATTATTACCTAACCATTTCCATAAATCTATCCATTCTAGGCCATCATTAGGAGCATAAACATTAAGAATACCAAAATAAAGGTCTTTAATACTCAAAATAACCCAAACCGCCATATTATTAGGATCCTGGCCTCGAGGTAGCGATTAATGTCGAAACATTTGGTGCCACGAAACGCTTAGCACCTCCTTTGCCTTCATTATGTTGTGTATGGAAATGCGTAAAATCTGGGGTAATTCAAGTTAGAGTATTCTGAAGCAAAAACTAGAAGTCTAAATTCTTTGTAAATAAATAATATCTAACTCGCTAATTAATTGGAAAGCCAAATGGACAGAGAATTTTCGGAGGGCTCATAGAGCATGATCATTCCATGACATGAAATTCATGAAAAAGAAGACATATCAAATTCCTCCTTCCCATCTCGAATTCTATTCTCGAAAGCCGAGAATGGCGTAATTATTGGCAAGAAGAAGCTGGTCCGAAACATAATGCTCAATATGAATGGAGCAAGACTTGGCCCCATTATCCCTCGCACGTCGTGTGAAACCTCTCGTGGTGGATCGCAAGAGCGTCGCGAGAGGAGAGAAGTTAAAGCTAAATTCTCAACATTTTCTGAATTGGTTAGAGTACCTTGGCTTTGCGAGGGTTGGAAGGAATGGAAACTCAAGGGCGAGGTAACTCCACTCGTGAATCATCCTTGGATGGAGGAGAGGAAGAGACAGTGGCGGAATCTCTACAAAAAGGTTTCGCACCATAGCTCTTCTTAGCCCCCACCACAATCCAACCATCAACCGAAGGTACAACTTTTGGCTTAGGGCCGATGGATTGAGTTTGGGTCTTGACAATGGAAACACGTGTTGGGGGTTGAAATAAACAACCTTTTGAGAGATACACAGGGACCCAACTTGAATATCTAGGTGGTCCCGCAAATATGTTACAAGGTCCACTTCAACACACATCCGCTTGTTAGGATGAGTGAAAAAAAACGCTATTGTTCATGGAAAATCACCTTGGCAATGGGTTTCACAATCTTTGATACGAACGACCAGAGATGAATAGGAAGGCTAGGATGTTCAATCCAAACTGTTATTTTTAACAAGACTTGGCTGGTGGGATTAAAATATGTGGTCCATTAAGAGAGCACAAGCAATGTATTGCCTAAGTACCAACACATTGACCTACGAAAAAGGGCTTGAAGTTGAGAAGACCCTCGAAAGGAAAATAGATAAAATTCCTTGGTGAGGTTACAAACACCTCATACTAGGATACTATTAGAATCCCAATGGTTTTTCATCCAAGCTTCTGCAAGTAGGTTTCGGGGGTATGCGGCCACAAAATATGCAATAAGACAATGATTTTGATACCACTTGACCACAGGATCTAAACATTCATTTGAAATAATAACATCCGGCGGGGATACAGAGTCCATACCTCAACGTAAACTTTTGGTACAAACTTCCTCGCGCGCTTGGGAGCCATATCCATTAGTTGCAATGGGAGGAGCATTGGCCATTTATAAGCTATGCATCGCCTTAATGGTGGAGAAAAAGACAAAAAAATACTATGATAGGATCAAGGAGATCTACTAGAAATGCTACTGCACACACCGTAGTCGCATTAAAGTATGGCGAGAGAAAGCATAAGAAAAACTTTTTCTCTTGAGCTAGGCAACAAAAATTCTCAATTTTTTTTTGTTCATAAGGAATCATTATATTTTACAATTTAAGCACAATCTCCTAGCCTCGGTGAACTTTAGCTCCTGGCGTGAGGAAGGGACCACCAGGTATGCAAGTTTCATACTGCCTTCGTACAGCTAGAGCCCACGTTTCATACCGCCTTCGTACAGCTGACGCACACTCAAGGACGTTGGTCGAACTACTCTTTTAGCACTCACCAACTCCAGTAAGATTACTCCTCGCAAAAATTCTCAATTTGATTCGGAAAAAAGAAAAAAGAAAATGCAAAGGTGCCTAGGGCCGTATTTATGCGGTGAAGCGAAGGTGCAGAATCTACGTGTAATCCATCATATATTGCGACAGAAAATTCCACAACCATTCCATCCATCCGGGCACCAGCAAAACACAGGGATACACGTGTCCAACGTTTTTCACTCCAACAAAAAACGTTGGGCACGCCTCACAACCAAGGCCATGCTTACCTATATATGAAATGGCCCCGCTTTGCTCAAATTATTATAGCCGCCTGTGATTTTTCTATGCCCGTCGTTTGTCATAAGGTATTTTAATTTGTTTAGGGTATTATATTATGGAGACAATTAGTCACGAAGACGTGTACCAAGGGAGCAATTCCAACGAAACATTGATTAGAACTAGCCATATTAAGTCTGCGCGGAGCTTTTGTAAAAGCAAGGGCAGGGGTTCGAAACTCTGTGCGACTCTGTATAATCTGTTTCACCTTTTTATTTGTTACATTAGTAGTACTCGTAGAAGTACTCTGGGGAAGAGTCCATGTGGTACAGAGAAATCAGGGAAGGCACTGATCGCGTGGAGGTGCAGCTGCCCAGCTCAGCTCAACTTTAAAGTAAATTGATCACTTTTAGTGCTGCTGCTGCACTTTGCTCTGCTTGATTTGGTCATGTGCTGTCTTTGCCTTACATTATTAGAGAACTCGAGGTTTCTTTGTAGTTTGATGCGAAGATTTTAGAGATGTAGATAGCAGGTTTGTAGAGTTGCAGAGTTGCAGAAGCAAACCACGATAATAAGACATTTTGTCCATGATACAGAGTTAGCTATGTATGTTTCTTAATTTATAATGATTTAGTATTTACGGTTGTTTCCAATTTATTTAGGATCTGTTTGAGTTGTTCAAATTAACTCAATGTATCCAAAATCACGATTTAACACACATCTCCATCTCCATCTCTCTCTCTCTCTCTCTCTCTCTGTATATATATATATTTATGATGTTTTTTTCCTTCCTGAATATCTGTTAAACATGCTTTCATTTTGAAGATGAATTTCTTTTATACTGCTAATAGTAGTTACCTCCAAACGTGTAAGCACCATACCACTACATTAATAAAGTTGATAGGTTGATCGAAACTGGTACTTTCGTTGGGAAGGATATATAAATTATATCTAAAAAGTCGGAACTTTCACTGTGGTTTTGTATATAAAAGGTATTTGATTATACTTTAAATACAAGGCATGCATATTTTACTCAAAAAATTCATACTATATTTCAAATAGGTTGCATGCATACTCTACTTTTCACAAGATTCAAACTATTAATTTTTTTTTTTCTTTTAAATATATTTTTGGCCGAACTACCATAAATATGCCACTAAACCCTAAACTTAACACACGTTCAAAAATCGCCACATTTCCTAAGTACATATAGTTAGCTTATGGAGATCCCACACTATACAAAGAGTGATATTCAACCTAGTCAATACTAAAGGATCACTTTAAAAAATTCACCTTTGCTTTATGCCCATGAGATGTTTCTGCTTTACCTTCCAAAGTCACTTCCCGAGTTTCGATCCCCGCTTTAAAATATATCAATGACAAACTTATTTTATTTGATTCTATGTATCACATGCGACATCATTTTATTCGATTTGAGAAAGACAAGGATCTGAATGTGTCCCTATTATTAATGGTGGTTTGTTTATTAATGATTTTATCACAATTGATGTCAATTATTACTAGTTAATTAATAAGTTTATCCTTAATTTCCAAATGTGAATTATGGTGTATTGCGAGGTTTTTAATTAATTAATCTTTTGATTTGATTTATTTGAGTGGAGATGACATTAACACAAAGTAACTCAGTACTAGAAACATTTGTTTGTGGCACTCTCTCATCTTTGTATCAAAAAGGTAGTAGATACTAAGAGGACTATGTAGGCCAATGATTTATTTTTCTCATGATAAGCTCTATTATTTTAGGAGTGCCTATGTGGACACAAATACTTCTTTGTGGATTCATTCCAACTATTTTAGATGAGGCTTCACCATTCGTAGGCCAAAATTTAGGTTAAAACCTCGGAGGTGTGAGCTTGATAACTATTAATGAAGTAAAACTTATAAAATAAACCATAAGAGAACTTGATCCCCGCATAATGAAAATATTAGTTGCACCCTATCTTGGTGAGGAAAAGAAGAGATAAGATGCATGTTTTTAAGTGTATATAAAGAAATACTACACAATAGAAAGAAAACAAACAATAAATTGCAAACCCGATCCTTCTTCGTATCTTCTTGCAACCTCAGATGAGACTGTTGAAGCTTGGAATGAAGCACCGAGCTTGTTGAATCTCAATGATAATTGTTTTGTGGATGCTCCAAAGGTGTTCTGAATGGAAGTAGATTTTAGCTACAAGCAAAACAATTGAATGATTGATTGAATTGATTATTGGATTCGTGATCAATTGGACAATGTAACGACATGTAGAATTGATTGGAAATTCGACATAATAACGATGAAAACATCAAAGCTTCCAAAGATGAAAAATGGAGAGGAATGAGTGCTTATTTATAGATGAGGGAAGAGAATATCAAATCCTTGATTTGTGTGATTGACTTATCTGATCTGAAGCTAACTAAAGCATGATTGGAGAGATTTGTTTGTGTTTCCAACTTGATTAACAAGATAAATTGTTGTTTTGTGTAATGCCTAGTGAACAACCAACGAAAAGAAAAATAATTGAAAAATAATAATAATAAGCTAAATTGCCAAATTTATGGCGTGGGTAAGTGGAGGAATAAGTGGGTTTGGTGTAGCATGTGGGTAGCTCAACCTCCCATTCGACTGTGTCTTTTCCCATTTCATAATGATAATTGTAATTTATTTGAAATCCGTGAGACTTTACCCACGTAGAAAACCAAGTTAGCATTAAAATTTAGCAAAGTTGGATAGTTTCATTGATGGCGAGATATGCCTACAAATTATGGAAGCATGCACTTTGCATGTGAACAGTTTGCCAAAATGCCTAAAAGGAATGTGGTCTCTTGACTACAACGGCCTGCAGGATATGCACATAATGGATTTGTAGAAAAGGCCTTAGAAACTTCCAAGAAAATGCAATCGCAAGTGTAAAGCCAAATTCCACAACCGTAGCCATCTTCCTCCTAGCCAACGCCAAAATGGAGATTTTTTTAGATGATGTAGTTGCAGATGCTCGGGTATTTTGGACTGATTTACTCTCATGTTTGGGTACTCGATTAGTTCGTACTCTTCTTATCATTCCCAGTCGATGGGAAAAGCAGAAGTTGTAAATAAGTGTTTGGAGGGATATCTTCATTGTTTTACGTCATATAAACAAGCAACATGGGTCCAATGGTTAGCACTTGCGAGAATGGTGGTATAACACTTCCTTCCATACTTCATCTAAAATGTATCCTTTTTTGCACTCTATGGGTACCATCCACCATCCATCACATCATCATTGAGAGGAAAACCACGGGTTAGAGCAATAGAAGAACACATTCAAGATCAACAAGAGGTCCTCTCTAGTGTCAAGGAGAACTTGGTCATGGCACAAAATTACATGAAGGAACAGCCGATCAACATCAACATCGAAGTCGGTGATTGGGTTTTTACGTGTGTTACAACCATATAAGAAAATGTCTTTTAAATAACAACCAAAGGATAACAAACTTTCACTAAATTATTATGGCCCCTATCAAGTATTGCGAAGATTGGTACTTGTAGTATACAAATTAGAACTTCCACAATCCACCGTATACATCTAGTATTTCATGTTTCTTACATGAAGAAATTAATTGGACAAAGTGTATCAGCCCAAATAGTGTTACCTAAGCTCGATGAGGAGGGAGGGTCAAATTAGAACCCAATGCATCCTTCAAACACACACTAAAAGATTAAGGACATGGGTTATTACCGAGTACCCGATCAAGTGGAAGAATATGACATTCCCGCAGCAGAAAGATCGAGAGCTTCTCAACATTGGGGACAATGTTTCTTTGAAGGGGAAGGGCATGCTACGCCTTAACCTATTGCTTGTATTAGGATATGAGTAGCCAACTTGTGGCTTACCATATCATTTTATTATATCATTTTCACTTTCTCATGCTTAGTAGGTCATCCTTGGTGATGGCCATAACATATGAATAGTATATATAGGGGATCAGTAGGTAGTAATTCATCATGATTGGAGCATTTGAGTATTATTATATGGTTTGGAGGTTTCCCCTCGAAGTGGTGAAGCTATTCTAATTGCATATTGAGATCATTATTCGGAATATTGTGTTATTTGGTGTTATATTTCTGCTCATGATCTGAATTATACAAGTAATTTCATTACATGCAACATGATGTCAGTATGCAAAAACTACGATTTGACCAAAAACATCATAATGCATTGAAAATTCAACATGATGCCTAAACAACAAGTGGTATGTGAGTGATTGAGTGCAAAAAGGGTTTTCTCATTTCAAAGAATCTTTGGCTAATGTTGATTTGTGGATTTTCATTCTTAAACTTAGAGAACAATTGTGTTTGAGTCATATCTAAGAAATGTTTTACACACAATTCATGATTACAAGAACCTATTTTTATTTTTACTGTATTTCTTCTATTCGGTGACAACCTTGTGTTCTCATTCCAAAATTTTACAATTAATTCTTTTAGAATATTAGAGGTATTCTTGTCTTTTCGTGGAAGTCTGCTAGAGAAATCCCAATAGTTAGTGTTATTGACTCGACTCAAGATGTTTTTGTCTCTCTATTGCTTTCATTAGTGTTTTTTGTTTTGCTTCAAATCACTTGTTTTTCTAATCAAGCATTTATTACTTGTTTTATCACTTACTATACAATTAGTAAGTGCACACCGTGTAACATTACTATCTTTGGTGCATATTTTGCCACCTATAGTTTGGTATGCTTTATGTATGTTTTCAACAATTGACGCATTTTGATCAAGAACATTACATGTTCTTAACCCTAAGGTCTTCATTATAGGTCTCATCTTAATTAATTTCATCAATGTAACAAATAATTGAAATATTTGTGTGTCATTTAAATTCTCAAAGTAATTATCCCAAATTCCACTAGCTTTTCTTCTCGCATTTCTTTCGGACATTTTGTTAAGTATTGGTTTTATAATGTTTTCATCAATTTTAAATAAGTGAATTGGTTTTCTTTACAAAATGGAAGAAGGTGTTCTAGAGGTGAAGATTCATTTACAAGGTTACTTTCTTCATTTAGTGTTTTCATACAAGTTTCGGGTTAGCATTTGATTCTCGGTAAGAGTTCAACAATTGGATTCTTATCAATTTCTTCATCCATACCAACATTAGCATTCAATTTAATATCATTATTCATTGTGAAATAATTATTCATTGTAAAATAATTATTCTCTCCATTTTCATTATGTATTTCATACCCATTTTCTAATACATTAGCTACATTTGATATAGCAGATGTACCTTTCCCTAAACGAAGATTTTTCATTCTCTTTAATTTGTTTACTTTCATCTCTTCCAATTGCTTTGTCTTGTTCTTGACTTTCCTCTTCTCCTTATCTCAAATTTTATTTCCCATGATTATAAAAATCAACTAGTGGGGTAGGGGACAAAATGAACTACTAAAAAATCATGCAAGAATGTAGAGAAAAGTGTAGACCAAATAGAATGTATGCGAGAATTCCCATGAAAGAGATGAAAGGGACATTGAGGGGCCACAATATATAAAAAATCATAACACGTACGCATTATGTTTTTTTACCTTTTCTAACACATGCCTTAAGGCTTGAAATCTTTGGATCCCCAATCCTCGAGGCATGGACATGCACAAACACAACAAACAATGTGTTTTACAGAAAATGTAAAAATGCCACTTCCTCTATGATAAATGAAAATAAAACAATTGATCCATTTAAAAACAATTATACCATGACTCATAGTAGAGTTTCTTATTTCTAAAAATATAATTTTTCAAAATTTCTGACTAATATAAGGTTTCCGTATTATTTATTTTCTAACTATGCCTTTTTATAGCTATTTTTTGAAGTTTAAATATGTCTATATTTCATCATGTATCTTTTGTTTGGGTCATCAAAATTGAAAAAAATTTTATATTAGCGCAAACTAGGCATAATTCTATACATATTAAAAAAAAATCTAATTTTTGATATTTTTGAGGTAGTTAGGGGGGGAGGGCACATTTGGAGATCCGTTATTTTTCAAAACATAACATTTATGTAATATAAAAATCATAAATAAAAAATACTCATTAAAAAAATCTAAAAAATATCTAACAGAAACTATGCTCCTAGCTATCTTTCTACTAAAGGGTTTTCAAAAATACTTAATGGTGCTCAAAAATGGTGGGGGTAATGAAAGTCACTCTATTATGTTTTTTTGACAAAAATAGGAGTACATGTTGGTATTGTAGTTGTTTGACCCACTTAAACTTATTTGTTTTCAATAAAATTTAGTAGCTTAGAAACTAGACTCAAAATGCTACGATTCATATTTCTACAACATCTTCCAATCTTGAGTGTAACTATTTCAAAAAACTCGTACAAGTTGAAGTTTTTTCTTTTTCAGAAAAATGCATCCACTTAAGACCCCTTTTGGCCCCCAACTTGGTGCAATCACCCCATATCTAAAAATGCTTTGGATGTGGATCGCAATTAGTAGAACCAAATCTCCATTTTACAACATCTCTTGTATTAGGTGAAACTCTAGTGTTATCATGCCAAAATTCAACTTCTCTTATAACATCAGTTATATCTTTGTCCTTATGCGGTGCTCTAGTAGAAAATGCCCAAAATCATCAAGTTATTGAGTGATTGAAGGATATTACACTTTCAATTGCTTTCATTAGATTTTTTAGATTAACTTTCAACATTCAACTTATTTTCCTAATCAAATGTTGTTTTCTTGTTGATTCACTAACAACACTAGTAGCAAGTACATGACGCACAACATTACTATCCCTTGTGCATCTCTTGACACCAACAATGTGATATGCATCATGAAGGTTTTCAAAATTGTAGAGGTTTGACCACGTATATTAGATGTTGTCAATCCTAAGGTGTTTAATGTAGGTCTCATTTTATTCAATTTCATCAAACTAACCAACAATTGACATCTTTGGGAATCATTTAAAATTTTAAAATGATTATCCCAAATTTCAGTGGCTTTTCTTCTGATTTTCCATTCAAAAATTTTGTTAGACATTGGTTTCAAAATGTTCTCATCAATTTCAATAAAATAATTAGGTCTCTTACATAAAATCCTAGGAGGTGTTTTTGTCAAATTTTGCTTGTCTATAGTTTCAACCTGAATTTCCTGATTCACATTTTCATTGTCTCCTTCAATTTCAACATCAGTTACATCACAAGTATTTAATTCATCTTCAATATTGACAGTAAAAACATCTTCATCACGAGTACTTAATTCATATTCAACATTGACGGTAAATAATTTACCTAGTTCCTCATTTCTTACAATAGTAGGGGTTGAAGATGAACCTCTTCTTGATTCACGAAGTTTCCGCATTCACTCAACATCTTGAAATATTTGTGTGTCTAATTCGTCCAGTGTTTTTTTACTTATTGATTTCCTTTTTTGACTTTGTTTCTTGTCTCCCATGATGTTTTACTTCCGATGATAAGAAAAATGTGTAGAAAATGATAGAATTTCATAGTATTTATTCAAAAATCACATGGTAATTTGAACATTGGGATCCATGTAAATATGATTTAATAACTACAATCATGGTTCTATTATTTAGAACCGTGATCATGGTTCTTCTCAGTATCATTAAATGTGACCCTCAAGGCTCGGGAAATCTCTGTTTTCCCCAACGATAGCTATGGGAGGTCATTATGACATGTGAAAGGCCAAAAACTTCAAATTTTCTCTTCCGCAGACTTGAACCATGCCAAAAAATAAAAACATCTCACAAAAATGGTACCATCGCATAGGGGAGACTATTAGCTTCATAGAAATTTTGAATTTAAAGTGAATAGAATAAGATAAATATCATTTTATAATTTTTTACTAACAAGTAAGTCTTTAAGACATTGTTTCATGTGAATGTTCATGTCTACGTTTAAGACTCGCAACTTTCATTTCACTTTGTCGAATGTGATAAAACCTATACCATCTAAAGTGTGGCAAAATTATATACACATTTAAAATAAAGTATTTGATTTGAATATTTTTGATATAGTTATGGTGGGAAAAAGGAAAGTGCTCTATTTTCTAAATTTTTTTCCTGACCACTTTCACAAAAAAATCATTAAATAAACATTTCTCGAAAAATACAAAATAAAATCCATCCCAAGATAGACAACGACATATAAATTTTCACCAAAGGAAAAAAAAACAAGATTTTCTCATCCAAATCAGGGCAAACGGACTTCAATCTTATAGGTTAAAAAAACAAAACCAAGTCATAGAATTTTGAGTGTTTAATATAGCTAAAATTGTTCATTTTTTAAAAAAATAGTATAGAAACTAGATTCTGGATGCTATGATTCATATTCATATAAATTTTTCTAATTTTAAGTGCGCGTATTGCTAATAATCCCTAAAATTTGAGATTTTGCTGTTTTTTGCAATATGATGTCCACTTATGACCCCTTTTTGGTCTACCAACTTGCTGCAATTACCCAAAAATATACAAACACTTTCATATCCAACAAAATACGATACAAAATAGTAAAGGATTTTATTAAAACTTATAAAGGACAAGCCCTTATTTTTATAAATAATGATATACAATTCATCATGATAGTACATTAGGAAATATGCTCGTTAATCAACTTGCGAAGATAATACACTCACGTTTAACAAATAAATACAACAATCTTTATAACATTTTAAACAAATAATACATGACCTAATCATGTGTAAACAATCCAATCAATCACTTCATGAATGTCATTCCTTCCTACAAACTGTAGGAGAGAGAAAATGTATATATGGGCTAGTTCAAAGAACTGACATGAGTTAAACAACTCGTATTCTTGTTATATTTAAATGAAATAATAGAATAAGTTAAGGTTAAATTAATTGATAACTAATGAAATTCTTAGTTCATTAATTAAGTAGATATCATTGCTAAAATAAAATGACACTTCGTAATAAAAGGTATGTTTACAAACATATCATTAATACAATTGATAAATATAACTTTTGAGAGTTTAAGTATCATACTATGAAAATGATCAAGAATAGAATTTGTATCAACATCGTTCAATTTTTTATATATTTATCAAATAATACTATCAATAATGAAATATTCATCAATGTATATTTCTTGTTACGACTAAATTTTTTTAAAATTATTTTACTTCATTTCCATGATTCATGTCATGCATTCATTAGAGAAAAGTTTGCTAAACGTCTTTATAGTGTCATATCTTATGATTCATCATATTACAATTGTTCTATATTCTTATATGATGGCCCGTTTACAAATAAATTCTTTCAAGATAATGTATTTGTACATGCACTTGACAGACATCAATAGTTTTATATTTTACATTTGAGGTATTATATTTAGTCTTTATTTAGAATACATAAATACTATATATACATTTAAAATCTCAAAATGAGATATATATACTACTCATTATATGCACAAGCATAAAGTTTAATATTTTATCGTATAAATCATGTTATTTTTAAGGAATATAAAATTTCAAAAGTATATTTAATCAACTAGATTTATATAATATAAGTTTAGCTAAAATACATATTTCCTAATTAATTATGAAGTTCCAAATCCATCTTTTTTTTTATGCACTAAGAATGTAAACATGGTTATAATATTGTATTCAATCAAGATTACTTTCCTTAAGGTAGGTTATTCATATTTGAAAAATAGAACAAAAGGGACAAGAGTTTTAACGGTGGGAAAGCATTCAAATTTAGGTTTGAAATCATGGTTGGGGTGGGTGGCTTTAATGGCCACCTGCCATAATATATAAACTCCATTCCCGACGTGTGCATGAGTTACTCTAACTCCTGGCCGCATAGCTTCATTTATTCCACTTTAGATTTTGCAAATCTTATGCACCTCGTTATTCGCCCCGTTGCATTTTGAAAAATGAAATGGTTTGAGGCCTTCTGTGATTTGCCCTATTTCTCTCGCCCCGCCGCGTGAGCTTCGATGGTGGTTATAGATGAAGCTACAGACTAGAGAAAGCAGAGCGTGTTTACCTCATTTTATTCCCCGGCCGCATGTGGAAGAATGGTGGTTAGAGATGAAGCTACTACGAGGTGAGTGAGGGCATGTTACCTCCACTTTCATTCGGTCTTTGCGAGGTGTGTGTTCTGGTGTGGGATCCTACAGCTCACGATACTTCCCTGCAGGACTGCGTAGTGACGATCGTTCGCAAAGAATAAAATAAAAGGAAGCCTTTTTGGAGCGCTTCAACAAGCAGTTGTCCAACTATGTTGTTATCTCTGCTGTCATCATGATCGAATGCATCCTCAAATTTGGGATTCTCCTTCGAAGATATATTTTATCAAAATCGATTAAGGGACAGTGAGAGTGTTACGAGGAGACCTGATGAAATTTATTACAAAGATCTTCTATTGAGATCTTCCCGTTACGATGTAACTCGTGGAAGAGAATCTCATAGAGGTGGATCTGTTTCATATCAATATTCATGGAGCACATACGCTTTGCAATTTATGAACATTTCATAAGAGCTTTCATATCGGAATATTCATGGCATCACCTTAATTTGATTTTGCAATGTATGTGTTTGCATGATTTTTGCGTGTCATTCTTGGGAGGCTTATAAAAATACATAAAGATACGTAGGTTTTTTTATAAATATAACTATTATCATTTCTACTTGGCTATAGTTTATATTAGCATACTTTTGTTAATATAAAAGAAAAAGTATTAATAGTATATTAATATTAATATAATTTAATAATAATAAATCCATTAGTTTTAGTATTACTTTAATATGAATAATATTTAAAATATTAGTACCTTTATTAGGCATTAAGGAATATGGTAATGACTTAATAAGTTTAGAGCTTTTACATTAAAATTTCTTCTACACAATTAATAGGCATTGTACGGGATTTCAAGTAGATTTGATTTCATTTCCTTACTAATTTGCAAATAGATTTACAATAAATTCTTAAATGAGGAAAAACATAATAGAGCTAGGACTTAAATTACTTCATTGGCATATTGAAAACTATTTAAAACTTAAGTCTTTCCATCAACAATACAAGAAGAGATAATGCACTAATATTCCAACTTTTCAATACATCTCTTTTAAGTAACAAAATGAAATTTAATATATTTTTTTTAAGTAAATTTCCCAACATTCCTCAAGAGGGTTTCAACAATATTTCCATTAAGTTTTAGAGTAAGAACTACTAACATTTCAACAAGATCAACACACTCATATGAGGTTCCAAGCCAAGTTAAAGGAGAATAAATAAATTGTCTTTCCTTCAACTTTCAATTCCATCCACATTACAACCTTACTAATGAAGATCAATACAACTTTCCTTCAACATCTTGTTACAACATTTTCCACTTAATGTGGGAACATTTTACAATAATGGAAGCTAAAATACAAGCAATATTACACTTTCTTCCACTCTAGGTGGGTAAAAATACAAGGTAGTTTCACATTGTCATCAACAAGGCTCCAATGCTACAAACATCAACAAGGTAGCTCCTCCAATAGTTTGCTTGATTCACAACAAAATAAGGGGAGAGGCAACGCTCTCCTCCCAACCAAGATACCCAATGGAGAAGAGAAGCCATCCTCTCCATTGGCCCCGAGCCCCAACCACATTACAATGGGAGAAAATCCAACTCATGGCAACTACTAGCTTCCACATAACTTAACATAAAATTTCACATTCATTCCATAATCCTTCAAAACAAAATCAACAACTCAACAAGAGGGAAACCATCAAAACAACAAAGTCACAAGGCTTATCAAGAAAGCCATAAGAGTAAGACCTATGGGGAGGCCACTTATGCCTCCCAATGGGAATGGGTGCCACCTAAAAGCCTCCAATGCAAAACACATACCCCTAACAACTCTTATGCCTCCCTCAAGTACCCCTTATCCCTCCATCCACTCTTATGCCTCCCTCAACTCTTATGGCTCCCCCAAAGTAAGAACAAGAAGAAAATGCAAGCATTTCTCATACTAGGTGGGCACCCAACCCAAACTCCCTCCTCAAGAAAATGATCTCTTATGCCTCCCTCAAATAAACTCCCCATAGTCTCCTCCCACTCCCAACTTAGGCATTCTACCCATTCCCAACAAGCATTTCAAACAACAACATTCAACACAACATAAATATACATTCATATAACAAAAAAAAACATAATACAAACAAAGGTGAAGCTCCTACCTTTCCATGGTAGAGCTTGCTCCAAGTATGAAGTCTCAATCCCTCCAAAGATCAAGCAAGCATCCACAAGCTCCAACAAAATTCCCACAAGTATCAACAAGCTCCAAAAATCCACAAACTCCTTCAAAATCCTCTCCTCTCCAAAATACAAGAGACTAAAAATGAAACCTCCAACCCCCAAAACAAACAAGAGGATCAAATAAATAGAGAAAAGAGAGGGAGGGATGATGTGGCTCCAAGTAGGATGCCACCTCCTTTTCCCTCCACTCCACATCATTTGGTCAACCTCATATTCCAATGCACCATTAATAAGTGGTTGAAAGAAAGGCAAGCACCTTACACACTCCATCTAAGCCCACTTCCCCAAAGGACAAAATTAAATTTTGAAAGAAAGTGCAATTAATATTTTACCCTTTTATCCCCCCAAAACACCTAAAAGACCCTAAATTTGGCCTTCCAACCCATAGGTAGGGTTGGCATGGGGTTTTAAGAGGTGTGGGACAAGTTTGACTTGTCCCACAAGCTTTGAAATTTGGCCTCTAAGGCCAAATTCGAGTTTCCCATGTGGGGTAGAGTGTGCTACACTCAAAACTCAAACACACATCAATCCACACAAAATCCCAAGTAAATCAAGCCTAATAAATGAACTCTCTTTTGGTCATATCCTTTAATTAGTTTAGGACAAATTCAAATTAGCTTAATTAAGACACTACAACCCATGGCTAATAAAGGGGTAAACACCAATCCAAAGAATATGAATAATAACACAAGTAAAATTTCACTTACTAAGAGAAACACATACTAACATAATAAAAAGGGAAAATTAAAACAAAACAACACATGACCCCTAGGTCACAATTTTCCCCTAACCAAATAATTCTAACACACACACAATTACTTGTTGCCATGGTGACCTTAGTTGGATTCTTCTCGAATTCCGATGTGGTTGGTCTCCACTCCCCAATATTGTTGTGAATATAATATACCTGCAGAACAGAGAATACCTCCTTCGGCCTGTTGGCCGCATTAAAACATTCATGCCAAATATACAATATAATCTAAAATAAACGACACATGATTTACTATCATCTATGCAAGTACGATATCACTTACACTTTCTAGCACATTTCTATTCCACATTTCATTTATGTCAAAACGATCATCACATTAATCCAATTATCAAGTTCTACTCAATATGATTAAATATATCACATGTCATAATTAAAGATAAATAACCATGTCAAAAGTATACAAATATCATCATCAAATGTCCACCAGTAGACCATATGCATCATATAAAGATCAAATCAATAACAGTCCAATGTCTATGATATCTACTAGCATGCTAAATCAAGAAGCCATAATAAATCCATAAGTGAAGTAATCAGTCTCGAAAACAACAAAACAAAATGGTGTCGAAGGGAAGTGGGCACTACATCCCCCTCCCCTTAGACTCGACTTCCTCCTGGAAGTCACTGGAAAAGGTGTGGAAACTGTCCTCGTAGCAAAGTAGCATCCTCCCAAGTAGCTGCAGTCTCATCATACCTATCCCATTGGACCCGAACCTGATCAATCTCTCTACCGCGAAGGCCCAGGGTCCTGCGCTATAATGCGTATACGGCTCCACCATCACCTACCCCTGATCCTGCACCTGCAATGCGGTCCAATCTAGCACGTGAGAAGGATCAAAAATATATCTCCTAAGCACAAAAACGTGAAACACATCATGGACGCGAGATAAGCTAGGTGGCAATGCTAGACGATAGGCCAAGGGACCGAGGCGCTCCAAGATCTCAAAGGGACCCACAAACCTAGGAGCAAGCTTAGAACCTTTTCCGTAATGGATAGGGCTCTTATGCGGTCTGACACGAAGAAACACCTTCGTGCCCACCTCAAAACTACGATCTGTCCTATGCTGGTCTGCATACTTTTTCTGTCTATCCTGCGCCTCTTGCAATCTCTGCCTGATCAAGGTAACCTGCTGCTCCATATCCTGTAATAATGCTGGCCCAAGGGAAACCCTGTCCTCAATCCTATCCCAACTAAGAGGTGTCCTGCACTCTCTACCATATAATGCCTGAAAAGGAGCCATGCCTATAGAACTCTGGAAACTATTATTGTAGGAAAACTCCACCAAATACAGATACTCCTCCCATCTCGACTGATGATCCATCACGTACATCCTGAGCATATCCTCCAAAATCTGATTCACCCTCTCTGTCTGTCCATCTGTCTCAGGGTGATAAGCTGTGCTGAAATTAATCCTCGTCCCGAGGGCATACTGCATGGTGGTCCAGAAATGGGAGGTGTACAAAGGGTCGCGGTCACAAATGATCTTCCACGGAATCCCATGTAATCTGACAATCTCATCAAGGTATACTCGTGCCACAACACTCGCTGTATAGGTGGTCTTCACTGGAGAAAAATGAGCTACCTTCATCAATTTATCCACCGTGACCATGATGGCGTCGTGATGGTATCTCGACGTAGGTAACCCAACGATGAAGTCCATGGAAATGGTGTCCCACTTCCACTCCGGTATGGCGTGAGGATAGAGAAGGCCAGCTGGATGCTGATGCTCGGCCTTCACCCTCTGGCACTCTAAACAACGTGACACAAACAAAGCCACGTCTCTCCGAAGTCCTCTCCAAAAATACAACTGTCTCAGGGTGGCGTGCATCTTCTTCACCCGGGATGGGCTGAATAAGGTGCACGATGAGCCTCTGTCAAAATGTCATGTCTCAAGCCTCCATCTATAGGAACATATATCCGACCTCTGTGTCTGAGAAGACCATCTGCCTCTAATGAAAATCCATCAAATCTCCCCTCAAGGGGTCTCTGAGACTCAATCTCTGCTCTGGCTGCAAGGTAGAAACTATCATGAGGAAGCTGCTAGCAAGATCCTACTCCACAAATCTGTGCCCACTGAGGTGGCCATAGCCACATGTCTCCATCTACTCAAGGCATCTGCAACCACATTCTCCTTCCCTTTCACATGCTCTATCTCCATGTCATACTCACAAGAAACTCCATCCAACGCCGCTGACGAGCGTTGAGATTGGGCTGCGTGAAGAGGTGGCGAAGACTCAAGTGATCAATCCTGAGTGTAAATCTCCGGCCAAGAAGAAAATGTCTCCACCGCACTAAGGCATGTACCACTGCTGCAAGCTCAAGGTCATGGGTCGGATAATTGAGCTCATAATCTTTGAGTTTGCGAGACTCAAAGGCAACTACTCTACCCTCCTGCATTAACACACCTCCAAGTCCTGCCAAGGAAGCATCTGTGCAAACGTAGAACTCACCCTGAGGATCTGCACTGCAAGAATAGGTGCTCTCGTGAGGCATTCCTTCAGTGTACTGAAGGCCTACTCACATCTATCTGACCATAAAAACTTCTTCCCTTTCCGCTGAAGGGAAGTGATGGGGTGCGCAATCCGAGAAAAATCCTGAACAAACCTCCTGTAATACCCTGCTAGACCCATGAAGCTACGCACCTCGGTCACACTAGTGGGTGCTGGCCAGTCCATGATGGCTCGAATCTTGGAAGGATCGACTGCGATACCTTCCCCAGAAATGATGTGGCCCAAATACTGCACCTCAAGCTGAAAGAACGCACACTTCTCCAAGTTCCCGTAAAGGCGTTGTTCGCGAAGACACTGAAGAACTTGGCGAAGGTGCTCCTCGTGCTCCTCACGTGTGCGTGAGTAAATCAGAATGTCATCAAGGAAGATGAGCACGAAGCGATCAAGGAAGGTCCTGAATACCCCATTCATCAAACTCATAAACACTGCGGGGGCATTCGTCAAACCGAAAGGTACCACTGTGAACTCGTAGTGGCCATATCTCGTACGGAATGCTGTCTTGTGAATATCCGTCTCCGCAATCCTGAGCTGATGGTACCTTGACTTAAGATCTATCTTAGAGAAAACTGTAGCCCCCTTCATCTGATCAAATAAATCATCAATGCGTGGAAGGGGGTAACGATTCTTGATCGTTACTTTATTCAGCTGACGGTAGTCAATACACAACCAAAGAGATCCATCCTTCTTCTTCACGAAGATCACTGGTGCACCCCAAGGGGATACACTAGGATGGATTAGGCCTTTCTCCAGAAGGCCCTCAAGCTGCAACTTGAGCTCACATAACTCAGGAGTAGTCATCCGATAGGGTGCTCGTGAGATAGGCTCTGCGCCCGGAACTAGATCTATATGGAAATCGATCTCACGTGGGGGAGGTAACCCCGGTAGCTCCCCTAGGAACACATCAGCAAACTCTGATAAGATGGGATGGTCATCGAGGGAAGGTCCTCTTGACTCATCCTCGATCATCACTGACCGTAATAGCAAACAACTGACAACCCCGTCGCGCACACCGCTTAAGCTGCATAGCGGAGATGGTGCGAATGGATACGGCCCTCCTAACTCCTGATATCACTGACTCTACTCCAAGATCATCTATGCAAGCAATAGTCTTATGGTAACAATCCACTCTAGCTCTGTGAGCGGACAACCAATCCATGCCTAAAATGATGCCATAAGATCCTAATGGAAGGATCCGAAGATCAGAAGTAGTGGTGAAGGGTCCCAAATCCACTACACACTCCTTAACTAAGGAGTCTACAGAAATTTTGGCTCCAGAAGCCATCTCAACGTCCCAACTACGGCCCTACCTAACTGCCACCAGCCTACAATGCTCTACTAAGGATGGTGCAATAAAAGAATCAGAAGAACCAGAATCAAATAATATAGAGGTGGAAATACCACCAATACTACCTGTCGTCTCAATCACAGTACTCTGGTGCTCAGCCTGGCGGTTCTCGACCACTGCGTAGATCCGATGACTCCGTGCCATATCTCCAACAGTAGGCTCTGAGCTCTGCGTCTTACCCTTGTTAGGGTTCTGTGGGCAATCTCTCCAATGATGTCCAACAACACCACAACCATAACAACTGCCTGGTCCTCTCCAGTGGGAAGCAGCTCCAGCTGGTACTCTAGATGTCTGAGCTACAGATCCTGACGATCCGGCTATGGACTGCTGAGGTCTCTGCTGATGAGCTCCTGCTGACTGAGCTCTCGGCACCCTGTGTCCTGATGGGACCCCTAGGAGGAGGCCCCATACTACGTCCTCTCTGCGCATCAAATCTCTGAGGAGGTCGGTAAGGTGGGCGGGTCTGTTGCTGCTGCTTTGTGGTGGCCTGAATGAAGCTTGCCCTGAACTCTGTCCACCCCATGGAGGAGGAACTGACCCCTTCGACCTACCATCCTACATCTGCTGGATACGGCTCCGAACTCTGTCTCTAGCCTGTTGCGTCTTCCCCGTGTCTCCTCTGCAATATAGGCCTTCTCCACGGCCTCTGCTAATGTCTGTGGGCAGTGAATGCGCACTGCGCCACCTAAATCCAAGTTTAGGCCCCGGATGAACCTGTGAATCCGTACCTGCTCATCCTGCATATAGTCGACGTACTGGAGTAGGTCCAGAAATCGACTCTCATACTCAACTACTGATCATCGATGCCTGACGGAGGTCATGAAACTCGTCTATCCGCTGCTGTATAAATCTCCTGGGTAAATACCTACTCCTGAAACGCTCCTCAAATAGCTCCCAGGTAATCGTCTCTGAGTCAACATGGAGCTTCTACTCCTCGGTCCTCCACCAGACTCCTGCTCCATCCTTCAGAAGATGGATTGCAACACGAGCTTTCATGTTGCTAGTACAAGGGCAGAGCTTGAAGCATCCGCTCAAGCTCACCAACCAGGCCTCTGCCTGAAAACCACCTGTATCACCCGAATAGTGAGATGGTCGTAGCTTCAGGATCTCCCTGATATGGTCTGCAGCTGACGTATGATGAATCCTAGGTCTCTCTGTATGCTCCTCCCTCTGTCTAGGGCTCCGAGACCTGTCCCTATGTCCTGAGATCCTGTCCCCATGTCCTCTCTGTGGTGACTCTGCCCTAGCCGACTCCACACGGAAGTTCTCTACCCTGTGCTCCTCGCTGTGTCGAGGGGATACCTGGGCATCTACTGATGGCTCCAAACTATGTCTTGCAAATCGTCCTCCCAAGGGCTCTCCGCGTATAGCGGCATTGACATCCTGGAGTGTCTGCAAGATCTGAGGTAGAATGGCTGCTACAGCCTGCTCTGGCGGTGGTATATCTAGGTCTATATGAAGAGACCCCTCACCCAATCCACGCCTCCTGCACAGATCAAGGCGAGAGTTAGTTCATTGTTCTAGGTCTTGTGCCAGTTTTCTAAATTTGTTGTTTCCTATAATTATCAACATTGTGGTTTTATATATTAAAAGAATCAACTCTGCACTAGGTTAAATGTTCATGTTTCATGTTTTCTACGTGTGCCCAAGGGTCCAAGCTTTGAACCCCGGCTCTGATACCAAAGTGTGATGCCATGAAAAAAAAAGGATGACGATGATCCAGAACTTGCTTCCACAAACATATAACCCAAAAAATATGACTAAATTTTTTTTTTTTTTTTTAAATTATTTTACTTCATTTCCATGATTCATGTCATGCATTCATTAGAGAAAAGTTTGCTAAACATCTTTATAGTGTCATACCTTATGATCCATCATATTACAATTGTTCTATATTCTTATATGATGGCCCATTTACAAATAAATTCCTTCAAGATAATGTATTTGTACATGCACTTTACAAGATTATCAATAGTTTTTTTTTTACATTTGAGGTATTATATTTAGTCTTTATTTAGAATACATAAATACTATATATACATTTAAAAAAATCTCAAAATGAGATATATATACTATCATTATATGCACAAGCATAAAGTTTAATATTTTATCGTATAAAACATATGTTATTTTTAAGGAATATAAAATTTCAAATGTATATTTAATCAACTAGATTTATATAATGTAAGTTTAGCTAAATACATATTTCCTAATTAATTATGAAGTTCCAAATCCATCTTTTTATGTACTAAGAATGTGAACATGGTTATAATATTGTATTCATTCAAAATTACTTTAGTTAAAAGTAGGTTATTCATATTTCAAAATTAAAAATGAAATAAAAGGGACAAGACATTTTAAATCGGTGGGAATATGCATTCAACATTAGGTTTGAATTCATGGTTGGGGGTGGGTGGCTTTAATAGCCACCTGCCATAATATTAAAACTCCATTCCTTGATTGCCGAACTACTCTAACTTTGGGCCGCATATCTTCATTTATTCACTTTAGATTTTGCAAATCTTTGCTTTGCGCTTTGATTGATTTTTTGGCCTTTGCATTTTTTTCCTTTTTACTTTTGGCCGTGGAGATTAATGTGGTGGTTGAAGATGAAGCTACGAGTGAGAGCAGGCGTGTTACCTCATTCCACACCTGCCGCGAGGTGAGAATATGGAGGTTAGATGAAGAAGCTAGCTAGCGGGCGAGTGGCGTGCGTGTTACCTCCACTTTCATTGGGTGCTGCGAGGTGTGTTCATGGCGGGATCCATCAGCCACGGCTGCACAAGAGCAAATGCCGATGGCGGCGGGCGGTGTCGCAGCCCAAAAAACAAAGCCTTTTGAGCGCTTCCAACAAGCAGGTTGTCCAACTATGTTGTTATCTGTTCAGTATCGAATGCATCCTCAAATTCGGGATTCACCTTCAAGATATTTTATCAAAATCGATTAAGGGACAGTGAGAGTGTTACGAGGAGACTTGATGAAATTTATTACAAAGATCTCTCTTGAGATCTTAGTTTTACGCTGTAATCTCGTGGAAGAGAAATCTCATAGAGGTGGATCTGTTCATATCAGAATATTCATGAAGCATTTGCTTTGCAATTATATGAACATCTCATTGGGTGGATTTGTTTCATTTGTATTTTTACATAGATATATCATCAGTTAATTGTTTTATTTTTGCATATGTATGAACTTTGGGTAGGGCTTATAAAAATTATTTATTACAGATATATAGGGTTTTTTTTATATATATATTAATATTATCTATTTCTTGGCTATAGTTTATATTAGTATACTTTTGTTAATATAAAAGAAATATTAATAGTATATTAATATTAATATAATTTAATAATAATAAATCCATTAATTTTAATATTACTTTAATATGAATAATATTTAAAATATTAGTTTCCTTATTAAGCATTAAGGACATATGGGTAATGAACTTAATAAGTTTAGAGCTTTTGCATTAAAATTTCTTTCTACACAATTTAATAGGCATTGTACGGGATTTCAAATAGATTTGATTTCATTTCCCTTAATAATTTGCAAATAGATTTACAATAAATTCTTAAATGAGGAAAAACATAATAGAGCTAGGACTTAAATTACTTCATTGGCATATTGAAAACTATTTAAAACTTAAGTCTTTCCATCAACAATACAAGAAGAGATAATGCACTAATATTCCACTTTTCAATACATCTCTTTTAAGTAACAAAATGAAATTTAATATATATTTTTTTTTTTGTAAATTTCCCAACATTCCTCAAGAGGGTTTCAACAATATTTCCATTAAGTTTTAGAGTAAGAACTACTAACATTTCAACAAGATCAACATACTCATATGAGGTTCCAAGCCAAGTTAAAGGAGAATAAATAAATTGTCTTTCCTTCAACTTTCAATTCCATCCACATTACAACCTTACTAATGAAGATCAATACAACTTTCCTTCAACATCTTGTTACAACATTTTCCACTTAATGTGGGAACATTTTACAATAATGGAAGCTAAAATACAAAGCAATATTACACTTTCTTCCACTCTAGGTGGGTAAAAATACAAGGTAGTTTCACATTGTCATCAACAAGGCTCCAATGCTACAAACATCAACAAGGTAGCTCCTCCAATAGTTTGCTTGATTCACAACAAAATAAGGGGAGAGGCAACGCTCTCCTCCCAACCAAGATACCCAATGGAGAAGAGAAGCCATCCTCTCCATTGGCCCCCGAGCCCCAACCACATTATAATGGGAGAAAATCCAACTCATGGCAACTACTAGCTTCCACATAACTTAACATAAAATTTCACATTCATTCCATAATCCTTCAAAACAAAATCAACAACTCAACAAGAGGGAAACCATCAAAACAACAAAGTCACAAGGCTTATCAAGAAAGCCATAAGAGTAAGACCTATGGGGAGGCCACTTATGCCTCCCAATGGGAATGGGTGCCACCTAAAAGCCTCCAATGCAAAACACATTACCCCTAACAACTCTTATGCCTCCCTCAAGTACCCCTTATCCCTCCATCCACTCTTATGCCTCCCTCAACTCTTATGGCTCCCCAAAGTAAAAACAAGAAGAAAATGCAAGCATTTCTCATACTAGGTGGGCACCCAACCCAAACTCCCTCCTCAAGAAAATGATCTCTTATGCCTCCCTCAAATAAACTCCCCATAGTCTCCTCCCACTCCCAACTTAGGCATTCTACCCATTCCCAACAAGCATTTCAAACAACAACATTCAACACAACATAAATATACATTCATATAACAAAAAAACATAATACAAACAAAAGGTGAAGCTCCTACCTTTCCATGGTAGAGCTTGCTCCAAGTATGAAGTCTCAATCCCTCCAAAGATCAAGCAATCATCCACAAGGTCCAAAAAAATTCCCACAAGTATCAACAAGCTCCAAAAATCCACAAACTCCTTCAAAATCCTCTCCTCTCCAAAATACAAGAGACTAAAAATGAAACCTCCAAACCCCAAAACAAACAAGAGGATCAATAAATAGAGAAAGAGAGGGAGGGATGATGTGGCTCCAAGTAGGATGCCACCTCCTTTTCCCTCCACTCCACATCATTTGGTCAACCTCATATTCCAATGCACCATTAATAAGTGGTTGAAAGAAAGGCAAGCACCTTACACACTCCATCTAAGCCCACTCCCCCAAAGGACAAAATTAAATTTTGAAAGAAAGTGCAATTAATATTTTACCCTTTTATCCCCCCAAAACACCTAAAAGACCCTAAATTTGGCCTTCCAACCCATAGGTAGGGTTGGCATGGGGTTTTAAGAGGTGTGGGACAAGTTTGACTTGTCCCACAAGCTTTGAAATTTGGCCTCTAAGGCCAAATTCGAGTTTCCCATGTGGGGTAGAGTGTGCTACACTCAAAACTCAAACACACATCAATCCACACAAAATCCAAAGTAAATCAAGCCTAATAAATGAACTCTCTTTTGGTCATATCTTTTAATTAGTTTAGGACAAATTCAAATTAACTTAATTAAGACACTACAACCCATGGCTAATAAAGGGGTAAACACCAATCCAAAGAATATGAATAATAACACAAGTAAAATTTCACTTACTAAGAGCAACACACATACTAACATAATAAAAGGAAAAATTAAAACAAAACAACACATGACCCCTAGGTCACAATTTTCCCCTAACCAAATAATTCTAACACACACACAATTACTTGTTGCCATGGTGACCTTAGTTGGATTCTTCTCGAATTCCGATGTGGTTGGTCTCCACTCCCCAATATTGTTGTGAATATAATATACCTGCAGAGAGAATACCTCCTTCGGCTGTTGGCGCATTAAAACATTCATGCCAAATATACAATATAATCTAAAATAAACGACACATGATTTACTATCATCTATGCAAGTACGATATCACTTACACTTTCTAGCACATTTCTATTCCACATTTCATTTATGTCAAAACGATCATCACATTAATCCAATTATCAAGTTCTACTCAATATGATTAAATATATCACATGTCATAATTAAAGATAAATAACCATGTCAAAAGTATACAAATATCATCATCAAATGTCCACCAGTAGACCATATGCATCATATAAAGATCAAATCAATAACGATCCAGTGTCATGATATCTACTAGCATGCTAAATCAAGAAGCCATAATAAATCTAATTAAAAAAATTGTGTAATAAATATGTCATTAAAAATTATAATTAACTTATGTTTATTAATATTATTTTTTTACAAAATAAAAATAGGTTTACAACAAAAACATTGAAACTACATTTATGCAAATCAAGGTTGCCTCACATGCTTTCCAATCTTGCCTCATTCGTTATCTCTAAACTAAAAGGTACAAGAATACTCATTAACAAGAATATGATACTAGAGGATCTACAGCTACATGATACTAGGACATATTTAGTTGAAGGTAAAAAAACAACAAAAATGTGGGACACAATTATATGCTTTGACTCCCTTACAAAAATTTAAAATAGTTCCTAACATGGAATGCCCATGTCTCAATATGGAAAATTAACCCTCATAAATATGATCTCTCACTACAATGATGAAACTCATCCTTCTAATATAGAATGCATTTAATTAGTCTCTAGTTGAAACAAAAGGTATCAAGGTCCACCCATAGAGGATTTGGTGGTATAACATGTTATTTCAAAACATGTCTCTGTTTAATTTTTTTGACCTTAATCACTAATTTATATTTTTTTGAAATAAAGGATTAATAAATATTAGTATTTTTTATTATTGTTAATTTAGTATTATTATATTTTACATTTTCGTAATTATTTTTAAGATAGATAATAATATTAATATATTCAAATATAAAGGTAAAATAATTATTCTTGAAGATTTTAATGACAAAATAAATTGTAAGCAAGTTATTACTCTCAAATGTGGTGGCAACTTTATACCATTTTGAATTGATGAAAATCTAAATATAACTTATGAATTTGCTAGATCTTTTAAAACCATATTCCAACAACTTTTCATAATAACTAATGAAGCAAAGTAGTACCCATGAGCTCATCATATGCCATAGTTTAAAGTATTGGCCCAACAAATAATTACTTGCATCTATGAAAATGGTAATAGTACTATAGACTTTGTCGTTTCCTCATTTTAATTGATTTTAAAATATCTTTAGATTAATATTGAGCATAAACATGGCTCTGCTATCAAGTCCAAATATTAAAATCCAACATAACTATATTAAAAACAAACATACAATTAGAAACAAAAATTTCACAACTTCAATTACATTCAAACATAAAGTCCTTCAACATTTCCTAAGATACATGTTCAAAATATTTTCCACGGCTTTCCAAATACTTCTTCAATTACTGACCTATGTATTATTTCATCTCCACTTTATTTAATTATACTAACAATAACTCACATAACAAATATTTCACTCTTAACCAATGCAAAACTTATATGTGGATATATTGATTGTTATTTAAAAAAAAAAACAAAAATGAAATACTCAAAATTACAAGAATGAATTGATTAAAAAGTGAATATTTATATGAAATACTTTTTAAAAAGAGTGAATTTAAATGTCAACAAGTGATATGCAAAACTTTAATATCTTTGCAAATATAACCCACAGCAATTTTGGAAACCGATTTTGCCTAAGAAACTTATCAAATTGTTATAAACAATTAATTTTTTAAATGTCAAACACCTATATTTTGCTCCTGTCAATTCAGAAGGATTCATGTAATGATATATAACTCTCACGTGATAAATTGAGACTTGGAAGCTTTTATTTTTGCTTAACATATGAGACTTTTTCTATCACTATATTATAAAAAGGATTCCCTAAATAATGCTCGAAAAGATACATTATACCCGTCTACAAAAACTTGGGATAAAAAAGTCTTTCTAGAAACAAACATTCAAAGTATTCTTAAAATTTAAAATAATAAAGAAGACTTTTCTTCTTGCTTTTGTTAATTTTATAAACTCTTTTGACATCCTCCGTATGCAAATATCCTAAAATATATGAAATCTTTAGCCATTCCCTCCACTCTAAATGTAGAATCGCAGTAGATAAGTTGTACAATATGAGCAAAGCCATTTTCTAACTATAAACTAGTCAAAATTGGTAAGAAGAAATTAATTGTAAGGTTGAAGTAAGACAAAATTGTAATTTCCCAAATTCTGAAGATGGGTGCATAAGTACTATTGTAAAAACCACTTACATAATTCTACTCTTGCTTTCACTAACAACAATGACCTTTTAAAGCAACTCTATGACCTAGAAAAACAAATAGGTGTCCTTAAATGATTTTATAATAGGTTTGATTTCATGGTACAAACATAGATAAAACCATAATCATGATTTTAAAATATATAATATATTGTATCCTACAATTTTCAATACAACAATCATTCTCTTGAGAATTAGTTCAATCTTATAATTTCTTAGGTATTAATATGAATCATAAACTAATATAAACCTTTAATATTGAATTTGTTTTTGAATATGGAAGGCCTATTATAGTTCATACAACCAATGTTATTGGGATTAAAATCAATACTATTCTCTAGCATCTTCACATCTATGATCATTGTTAGGAATAAATTGAAATTTTCTAAATATACTAACAACATGTGATTTGAGAACATTTATGAAAATCTAAATCTAAATAACATATGAAGATGTCAAAATAAGATATAGAAACATGTTTATCCTGAAAGCCATTTCAAGTAAAATACTTGTTGTTGCACAATATTTTTTTCTATTATATTAACTTTAAACCCAAATTACAAATAATACAAGATATCTTCAAGACATTTTAATATAGTATTCCACGCATGAAAAAAGTACAACTATAATACAATACTTAAATATTCATATTATCAAGTATTTCATGTGTGTGTCTATGTATCCATCTCCCGCTACCATAATAATGGTGAAAATCATTACTTTTTTGTTTTGTATGGCTAAGAATTTGCACACCGTAAAGTAGTTACATGCTTTAAAACCTCTCTTGAATATATAATATAATAATATAAATATTTTGTATAACCAATGTATATTAATTAATGCACAATATTCTTCCACCAACCATGTTAGAATATTTTTCAAAATGTTACTTTACACCTCTAGTCTTCCTTCCTAGTGAGAAAAATGTTGCTAATGCTTCATTTTCACACATAAATGTTGCAAAAATTAAATGTGCACCATAATATAACTCCCATTATACACATATTCATGTGCATAGTCTTGTACATAACATGAAAAAACAACATCATACAAGTTCCATGCAATGCCCATGTGCCGATATCCCTATGCATATATACCTTTGTGTAAGCCCTCCATATGCAAGCTTATCTAACATCATCCATTACACAATATAACTTATGAATAACTATGCAAAATTTAGAAACTCCCAACATTATTTCACTTGTTAAAAATCTTCATAAAAGGAGAAAAACCCCATTATTCAAAAGTTGTGAGGATCCAAGCACATATTTCTCCCATCAAGAGAAATTCCCGAGTAGACACTACCTTAATGAATGAATTTACAACATTTGAATATCTCAACCTTATCTATATGTATCTTGTTTTCCTCCATCATTTCCATTATAAAAGTATATTGCACATCAATACACTTAATGCGAGATCGATACTTAGGTCCCTTTTAAAAAAAAACACTATGAGAGTCAAATTTTATCCTCACTTTTTTTTCAGTATAAATATAATATAGTGGAGCATAATCTCTAAAGTCAAAAATATTCCGCTCTTTGCTTCATTATTTTATGTATACTCATTTTCAATGGTAGATATTTAACACTTATACTTGACATTTACTCATCCAACTTACAACTCCACCGAAAATGTAAACATTGCATACTCAAATGACGTTCACCTATCCAAATATCTACCAAATCCAAATTTCACAAAACCATGTACTCTCACTTATTTTCTTTCAATAAGAATTCCTTGATAGAGAACTTAAGGTCTTGGGCTATTGGTGAGTTACAAGTAGTTTGTAATCATTAACCCAAGTTCCATTCCCATTGAGTTCATTGGATGCTTTCAATAAGTGGCCATGGGGACACCTTTAGGTAGGGGGCCTAACTTCTCCATATGGACCAAACAGTAACATAGTGGGGTGCTCTAAATGCGAATCACTTGGAAAACATTAAGGACCCAAGCCAACCTCCATGTCCCACTTAGAGAAAGTTCTCCTCCACCACTCCATTTAATAGCTCTGGTATAGTAAAAGTGTTTACCATCCAAAGTTTGAACTCAAGGTCTTGGGCTATTGGTGAGTTACAAGTAGTTTTTAATCATCAACCCAAGTTCCATTCCCATTGAGTTCATTGGATGCTTTAAATAAGTGGCCATGGGGACAACTTGAGGTAGGGGTTGAACTTCTCCATATGGACCAAGTGGAACATAGCAGGGTATTCAAATGTGGATTGCTTTAGTGTAAATTAAGGACCCAAGCCCACCCCCATGTCCAACTTAGAGAAATTTCTCCTCCACCTCTCCAAGCTTCATAGCTCTAGTATAATTAAAGAGTTTATAATCCAAATTTACAGGATTGGTCAAGGATGGAAAACTCTAGAAAAATCGTGAAGAAGATAGGATCCGTGAATGCTAGCAGAGAGGAGAGAAGGATGGGGGAGCCCACAAGATACATGGGCAGAAATAGAGGAGGGTATCAAGCTCCTTCGACGATCTCGCAATTGATGGGCATGGGTGAAAGTCATGCCTTAACCCTAAATATGACAAGGAGAGATTCAATATGATGATGGGTTTGTTTCATAGGAGATGATGGAGCATCCAAAGTTAGAGGAGACATACATGGATGTGGGAGATTCAAGCCGAGGGTATCTTTCAAAGCTTCCCTTGGTAAAAATGAAGGTAATATGGAAGGAAATCGCAGGCATATTTGGTGGATTTAGTTGAAGAAATCCCATTAAGCTAGTTGTCGATCACCTGGAGGTGGAGGAATATTATCAAAACCTATCTTGGGATGCCATAATAGGCCACTTTAACGGCCTATGGAATTCCTCTACAGATTTATACTAGTGGATTTTTCAAAATTGGACAGAGAAGTGTGAAATCTTCCTTTGTTCCAAAGGTTTTTTTGTGGTTCATTTTAGGAAGCGGAGGATTATCGAGGTTCCTATCGTAAGGATCATGGTTCTGGGGCAACGCTTTGTCTATTTTTGACTCCTTGGTTCCTTGAATTTGATTCAAACACTCTTTCGATATCCAAAACGCTAGTTTGGGTGAGACTACCCAACCTTCCTCTGCACCTTTGGTATGCACTGGAAGATATCGGAAATGTATTGGGAAGGTTTATTAAAGAATACCTAGATAGATCTCATGTGGGCATATGTTCCTTCACTCGTATGTGTGTGGAAGTTGATTTGAGTAAAGGGCTATTAGATCGAATTAATTTAAAATTTGGAAATTTTCAACATTCACAATATTTGGATTACGAAAATATGACATTCCATTATAGAATCTGTAAAACCTTGGTGATTTGTAAGCATCATGTCCTTTGAAAAAGTAATCGCTTAAGAAGAGTGACTTTAGCCTTAACCAAAGCTTGGGGATCTTTGGATCTAGATTTAGTGGATGTTATAACTTTCAAGGAGGATCCCCGTAATTCCCGTAATGACCCACAAATCACACACACGAACAACACGGTGAAATACAGGATAACTTTTTTTTTTGACTTTCTTTGACTCAACACGACACAACATGTCGTCACAAGGTTACAACCAACACTAGGAACCACTTGTTACGGGGGAGACCACAAGGTCAGCACGGAAACGTTCACACCTATCAAGGACAATGTACTCTTCTTTTGACAAGACAACATGGAAGTCCAATCCACATGACTCAGTCACAGCTAGGGCATCCCATGAGGAATTTCTTGTTAAATTTTCTTGTTTACTAAAGTGTCTCTTAATTCTTAACTTACGTTCTTATAAAATTTCATGTAATGATTCACACAATTCTTTTCACAAGGGAGAACTTCTTTCTTTTCAACTTTTGACTGAATAACTTAAGGCCAAGCTTTCTAAACTAGGATCATCAATTTGATGTCCAAATCTTTCTTATTCATTTGATTTTAGAACATTTTCCATTTCTTACAAGGTTAATTAATCTTACTCAAGCCACTAACACATGTTCCATACTCTATTGCATAGACAAGAAGGCATAAGCTCCGATTGAGTGAAAAGTACCGCTTAGGGTTCATAACAATAGCCTTCTTGTTTAAGGATTAAATTTTGACCTTGCTTAAGAATATATCACCATGAATCAAGGCAAGGGTTAATGCAACAGGAAAACAGAATTTAGCTTCAGGGTCACATGGTTTACTATCCGTCTTTTATTGAGGTTAAGGGTTTATCAAGATTGGTTAAATGTTCCATCTAGACTTTACTTCATTAAATTTGACAAAGGAGAACATTTCAAATGATAGAGAGAGATTTAAGGTTTACATGATCAATTTCCTCCCACCTATTAAATCCTATCATCTTCTAAAATCTAACCATTGCTTTCACCATGAGGTCATTTAAGATTTCACCATAAAAGGATAATGTTTATTAGCTTGGCTCGAATAAAAAAATAATAATAAGTTATCATATTTCATTACAAAAGATAGTTTCCTCTTGATTGTTCCAAGTCTCAAAGGTTATCAAGTTGATCACGTCTACATAATATATTCATATATATAAATTTTTAGTTTAACTTTTATCAGGATTATCCAGCTCACTTTATAGTGCTTACAAACTCATTGCTACTAAGCCTTAGGAGGATTTACAACTCAACATTTTAACTCAAGAGAAAAGTTTAACAGTACTCGTTTGCGGAAACAAAACAAGGTTATATCAATTCATTCCAACATGATGCACAAATCAAAGGAACATACCATCTCTATTGAACCATGACTAGGGAGCAAGAGAGTAATAACATGGGACATGCCCCACTACTATACTAAGGGTTAAAATTCACTAGAATATCCCATAACCAAGTGGTAATCAAATTTCATCTTTCACATGATAACCAAACAAGCCAAAGTTTCAACAGTTATAACAACAATACTCTACAATACATTTACTAGGCACTGACCCTTCTTCTAAAATGTCCAAAGGCCCTTTCCAAATTTTATAACATAATACACATTCGTACAAAGGAACATTATAACCAAGATTGATGCAATGATCTACAAGTCTTTCCATCATCTAACCACGTAAGCCATCTACAACAATTAATAACCCGAGTCGCCTTCAAGAGAACTCGAGCAAGATAAGACTATACATAGCAACAATAAGCTACTAGCTAACAATACCATGAAAGGAACATTCTATTTCAGGAAATGGATCAAAGTTCTAACCTCTAACAACCTTTTGAAACAAGATGTAACTTTCAACATATCAACTAAGAAGAAAACCATAAGTTTTAGTTATGAAAATACCTCTAAAACTACAAAAGTTTGACAACCAAATACGCAAGACTATGAAATTTAAATGATTAGACACAAGAGTTGAGAGTATTAGGATTTCAATCATATAATCCCATAGATTACGTGATTGAAATCTAAAGTGTAACCCATCAATCCACATTCTCAAGGTGAAGACAAAAGATAAAAACCAGACCCGATCTTAGCTGCCAAAAGAATAAAGTTTTGGAATCGTTCCGTAGGGCCATAGGCCTAATAGGCTAGAAAAGAACAACGAGGGTAAAACAAAGTTCCATCATGTAATCAAAAAGGTTTAAAGGATGAAAAACTTATATTCAACCCACAACCATTATATCTTAGGTAATAAGTGACTTCATAGCTAATAAGGATGAGTGGAAAGGACGGTAAGAATGTCCGGAATAGGTATTGCCTAACAGCTTACCTACTGAACATAACCAGGGCCGGAATAGTGACAAGCCTCATTAATACCCAAGTTGAGTAGGCAATCTAGCATTCTAAACACATCCTTGCAATTTTCATAATACCTTAGATTTATAATCCTCCCTGTTTTAGAGGAACATAGCCATGAATCTAGACTTGGTTGAAATTTTCCGACATCAACTCACTTCCTAATATCATAAACGATGTATACAAGGAAAAGGTCTCTCAACTCTCCTTAATTTACATCTCATCACTAAGTTTATGGTAACCTATGCAGAGATTAAACACATAATATACCATTGAAGATAGATATCCTCCAATAATGAACTTCTATAACGATGTTATTACAATTATTACATTCGACACATAAACAAACTATTCCATAGCTTCTTTTCCCTTTTTGACAACAAAATGTATTCACGATCTTCCATCACAATCATTCTAAATTTGCAATGAAAGGTCACTCATCAAGAAGGAAGTACAAAACAAGTTTGACTAAATTAAGGAACTTCATGTTACCTTAAGCAGTTGATGAAAACCTTAACTTTCACGAACCGTGAAAGATATTACCTTACTCCATCAAGGCATTATGTCCATACGTGATTAAATCGATCACACAAGGAATCATCAACATACCATATCTTAACACCATAAAGGTCATTAATTTTATCAAATTTTACTCATAGAAAGAGTAGAATCAAAATGGGGTTCTATCAATAATTTATGCCCTTCTATCAACCCAGGACATATTTTCGGCCCAAAACTTCCTTCTTAACAAGCATATATATTGAACTTCTAATTTCCAAAAGCCCTAATAATTTGCACAACACACAAAGTGCATAATCATGCTTATCATAAAAATAATAATAATAATTTAACTGTATGTTTTCCTCTAGGGCAACAACATAACAGGAAACCAATACTAGTCAACGCTGCAACGTTCTAGGGGCGATTACATACCCAGGTTCACAAAAGAAACAACGACATTTTTGCGTTTAGAAGGAAGTAACTTTAAAATTATATATACATATATATATTTTTCATATGATCAATCAAAGCATACACTCGAGAACCTTTGTTTGTTTTATAAATAAAAGGGTTGACCACGTCAACAGAACAACCAACAGAGGTAAATCCAGAAGTAACAAACTATTGACCATATATTGAACACAAATCCACAAAATCACAGATTTAAACCAGTTTCTAGAAAGAAAAGTTTCATTTCAAGAGGTTATTAGATACTAGCATATTATGTATATGGTTAGTCTATCTTGCCTATTTTAACGCATCCACCGGGCCATGAACATCCAAAGGATCACATGCCACACGCCTTCCACTTTATCCTCTGCTTCACCGGTCTTTTCTTGCAATATACCACACTAGGATTCCTTTTGAAGGCACGACTAGAAGAATGCAATAGGTGGCTGTCCAAACACTAGATTGCTTTAGTGCAGCTGCTTTGGGGTGAGAGTCGAACCGCTTACCACCCAAGTCCGAGAGCACTTGCACTAGAAAGCTACACACCACCATGGTTTGAAGCTCTGACACAAGACATAATGATTACATCACTCCTCGGCTCAAAGGCATCTACCGTATTGATACACAACCTTTCCTTCACGAGATTTGGGGACAACATCAAACTCTCGGCAAAACATCATGCACTCAGTTGTAGTCAGTAAGGTGATAATTCCAACGAAACCTTTATGCCTACCAAATCAATGACTCGTTGAAAATGTACTCATAAAATTGTAAGGTAAAAACGTGCTTCATGAATAATCTAATATGAAATAGGTCAGCCTCTATGAGGTTCTCTTCCATGGGTTACGCCGTAAGACAAGCAAGAAAAACAATAGAGAAACTTAAAAAAATTTCATCAGTCTTCTGTAATACTCCCACCGTCACGAATCGGTTTTTTTTTTTTTTGGATATCAACTCAATGCAAGCTCGGATTTGAGAAATATCCTGCTACCTTCATCTCCCAAGACATTTTCTCCAACATCGCATAGATCTCCCGTGCTCATGGGTGTGATCTCATCCCTTACACAAAAGCATGCACCATTTTATTGCCTTTAAACCAACCACATCCAAGTTTCTTTTTAATTCCTCTATCCTTCATCGATCTCCTTCCCCGCACCCTCTCTCTCCTTTCACCCGCTCGCCACGAGCCTCGCCTCACTCCCGCTTTGTCACTTAATCAATTTTGATACAAAATATCAAAGGAGAATCCCAACTTTGAGGGTGTAATCGATGCCGGGAAAATGAACAACAAAGTTGGGCCATCTCGCTTGTTAGAGCACTCAAACAAGCTTCTACTACCGCAACATGTCTCCTGCTAATTAGCTAATTATCAGGTAGTAAAGCAAGTCAGTGGGATCCTCCAACAAGAACACACCATACAACACCCAATGAACGTGAGGTAACACGCCTTACTTCCCCTAGCAGCTTCATCTATAACCACCATAACAAACCCCATGGGCTAGGTGGCTGGAAAACTTCCTATGAACTAGAATAGTAGTGGAACGAATCTCACCTCACCGTACAAAGTTTGCCTCAAGATTTGATCGAGCTTCTTCCATGTTAAAATACATCACCTGGACGGAAGCGACTTTCCAAAATGAAAGGGCAAGACAGCTCAACAAAAACTTTATCTCGTTCTTCTACTACAGCTGCAAGATTTTGCTACAACTGATCACGACTGTGTGGTCGCATGCAAACAGAACATCAGGATCAACACCCACGGCTCCTTGGGATCGCCTGTGGCAGCAGTCACACATACTCTCTCTGGAGGCCACTGGTTTTCTGAGGTACGTTTACCTCTCGACCCTGTAGCTGCTGCATACCACCAAATCTTCTCACGGCACTTTCCTAGGAGGATTTCAGTTCAACGCTCCACGGAGACTACGCCACACAAAGACGATTTTGAGAATCCACTGTCCGTCGTAACACGCATTGTAGCAATTCATCTGTTGCAACATCTGATGGAGCGCAAGCAAGCATTCATGGTTCAGGGCAGGAAGAAGGAGGCGTCTAGGAGAAAACGTGAGAAAAGGAACTTGACAGACAAGATTTTGATGCCTTCTCAACCACTCCACATGCAGGCAATCCAAGGGAGATCTCACGCGGTCCGAGAGGATAAACAAGCAGGTCAAACAAGAAAACAAAAGATTTTCAAATCAGAAAAATCGGTGGGTGCGGCCACCAGCAAGGTTTCCATCACGTCAGAAATTTAATGTCTCCATCCTCCACGCAGTCCGGAGATAATGCTAACCGAGACAGGTAGGTTGGGGCATTACATTCTCCTCCCTTAAGAAAGCATCATCCTCGATGCGACATAACACAACGGAAAAGAAAATGTTCGCAACCAAGAGCAGTACAGGAGGAAGTACACTTTATGGTTTAAAATTTTAGTTGATTAAAGCACGGTCATGGTAGCCTTTTTAGGAACATTTGGTAGAATTTTTAACTTTTAATGTCTGTGAAGATTGGCGCTTCTTTCTTGTTCATCATTTCATTAGTCTCTTTCTATTATCATTTTTTTTTTAGTTTTAGTTTCATTTTTAAAAATATCATCATTGGAGTGTTTTGATTTATTCTTATTATGGGTGCCCAACATGAATCAAGCTAATACAAACCCTATCAAAGTGCTCACAAGACACTACAAATTCACAAGTACACAAGTATATACTTCAAGATTGTATTACACCACAAAAGGTTACACAATTACGGAATAGAATAGGCACACTCCACATAACATAGTACTCGCACACATCAATGACTCCACATACCAAAATACTTAACCAAATAGTACTACAATCCACTAGTACATTTCACTCAATTTGCATCAATGAAAAAATCACATAACACCAAACAAATGCCATAGGTACATAATTTAGTGTCCACAAGGGGATCAAAATGACATGTCCAAAACATCACAACACATATCCATCTCGACATGAGTAACACATACATCAAAAGACCACTACCAAACATCACAATAACTCAACATATATCCCCGGAGCATCAAACATCAACCATACGCAGAAGCAAATATCATAAGCCTCTCCTCAAGTCTCTTATGCTTCCCTCAAACTCTTATGCCTCCTCAAGTCTCTTATGCCTCCCTCAAGTCTCTTATGCCTCCTCAAACTCTTATGCCACCCTCAAGGAGGTCGGCGGTTGTCCCTATGGTCCAAGACATATAGAGTTCGAACACTCCCTAACCTCCAAGTGACATAATAACGCATGGTTCAACAACCCGCTAGTTATATGTACCCGTCTTGGCTGCGTACCCATCCTCAGAATTATATGGGTCCAGGTCCAACCAATCTATGGTGCATCCTGACCCTATTCCACACATCACGGACAATAGAAACCAGCCCAACAATCCAATCAAAGTGCCAAGTGGCAAAATGTACAAGCCTTGGGCACCGCGGTAAGAATTCCAAATTTAAAAGAAGACCCAAATCAAGCTAAAATAAATGGCCAAATAGCCAAAGTTAGTATCAAAATCCCCATGTTAAGTGCTACAAACCAAGGAAAAGCCCAAAATTTAAAGCATCAGTAATCAAGAAAGCTTACACGGTCCTTACAAAATAAGGAAAAAAATCAATTACGAATAAAATCAACTTATAATGATGTCACATTACGATAATCAGTGGTGGCCTTATCTAGCCACCAAAGGGGTACTTCAAGCGAGTCATAAAGACTTGCTCCCTCTGGCCCGACATCGAGCCTCAAATGTAAAATACATATCAATAATACAACTATCATCACCTCTATTTAAATCATCCCGCCACCCTTCGACAAGGCCAAACATAGTCATAGATGCACTAATGCTTGCATACATACAACCCACATAGGGAGAGAGGAAAGAATCACATGTAATCTACTAAACCGAGTTTTAGCTCGAGTTATTGACCCATGTTACACCATTCCTCACTCTCAACATACACTTCTACCGATTTCCCTGTGGATCGGGTTAGAATGCGTAAGGAGTTCTACAACATAACATACAAAACAACGACTAACATAACGATGGCACACACATAACTACTCATAATCCGCCTACCACCGATGGTATGTATACAGGTATATGTCCCAATCACATCATTTAATGAGTCGCAAAAAATTACATGGATGTCATTTAAGTTCAAGCATAATCCCGCACTGCCAAGTTTATTTTTACCACCATACGACTAGTTACAAAACACCAAAGTATCACCTAGAAAATTTTTACTTCCACTAGGTTGGAATGGCTTTCGCAAGGGTTCTTTCTTATCGCAGAGCAATACGTAACTGAACG